>MAYD01588008.1:0-10099 GCA_001909325.1 Ruellia speciosa
CACCAACTGGCTGTTGGGCCTCATTTCTCATAATCGAGCCCAGCGGGCCATTCGGTGCCCGATCGATTTTTCTGACGGATAGTTCGGGTGCTCAGAATCATTCTAAATTTTATTGACACTCTATTATAATGATTTATAGTGTGTCCGTAACTTTTGAGCATCATCGGATCTCATTTGGGTCTCGAATCAATTTATTGGGCTTATCGGGTAATCGAGCCCAATCGATTTCACAACTGCGAGTGACTTGGGAGCCTGTATTGATCTTTTCACATCTGAAAATATAATTATTCCCTATAATTATATTTACGAAAAAAATTTACACATTTTCTGAGCAATCGTAACACCGGGTGTTACATCGTATGCCATATATTATTCGTCTTTACGATTCTTGTCTTTAAATTCAGCTTTATTATCCTAGCTTGAATTTATTTAAATCATGAAGATGCTACTCTGTGACCTTGTGTGTTTTGCTTTCATATGCATAATTTACCATTAATCGAAATTGGTTGGCATGCAAAACACTAAGCATTCCTGTACTCGATCAAGTGGTTTGTAATACTCTTGTGTCGAGGGGGAATCGGGCGAATACCAAGAGGAATGATTGTCATTAATCAAATATTAATGCATCCTTTAAAAGACGTAAGTACGTATACTGAAATTATGAGTGGATAATGTCATGTGCTTTTGGGTTGATCGCCTTTAGCCTTTAAAACTAAGAACAATTGCTTCCTAGTAACCCTGTTCTACTCGTCGGGGGTAGCTTCCCTTACACGAGGTTTGCCTGTAATTTAAGAATAGATGAACATAATATAGTAGCCGTCTTGGACGAACCGACGGACACACTGTGCCCTCTGTTTTCATAGAATCGAGATTACGATGGTTCTCAAATATTTCGTTAATGCTGCCTCTGTCCTGATGTATTGATCGGGTGAATCCATCTACACTGGACTTTGGTTCGCTGCAATAGAATTCGTAATCTACTCTGAATGCCTGGTTTTTTGGATTCGTGGAGCACGCTAAGTGGGGGCTGTCTCGCACTGTACGCGATTGATGGTGTCCTGAGTTGTGCCGCGGGTCGCCCGTATGCGAGGCCGGCATTTAACTATACGTATACACACTTGGCTCACAGTTCCAGGTATACATACGTATAGCACTCAGTATCCCAATTGATGAAGAGCCGAGTGTTGTTTGTTGCATAGTTTCAAAGTCATACTTTTAAGCTGCTCATCGCTAGTACGTTTGAAATTGTGCATTGCATATCATTGTTCAAACTTGATATCTGTTGCATGGATCCTGAGTAATATTTATGGATATATTGCTCACTGTCTCATGATTACTTGGATTGCATAACTCGTTGTGTGTATGCTTTCCATACTTAGACTCGCAACTAATGATGCTGCGAATTGCATCTTAGGTGTGAACGACGGCCGTGAAGACGCACCTCAGGCTAACTGATTAGGGGATCAGGTTATCACCTGATGGGTTTTGTGAGGTCGAGAGAATCTTTTGATATATGAACTTGTGCTAACCTTGTATTTGGTTGTAGGTTTTTATCAATTTTGTCTGTCGAACCTCTTATACATTCATTTTGTATTCGGTTTGTATTAAATGGCCGAGTCCCGGTGTGGGACATTACATTCATTTTGTATTCGGTTTGTATTAAATGGCCGAGTCCCGGTGTGGGACATTCTTTTAACTATTGTAATTACGCTGTTTATTTGTTTTTTGTATCGCCTTCTGTGTTAATTTTATTCCAAGTATGTAGTTGCGATCAGAGAGGACATTGCTTCCTGAAATCCAGCGTACTCTGGTAGGACGAGACAATTAGGAGCCTGAGCATCGAGCTTATGGTGGGATTAGGGTTAGAGTCCATCATAAGTTAGATGTGGCGGTGACGTGTCCGATTTACGAAAATCGAGGCGTTACAACTCATTACTTTCAAGAATAAAACCCTTGAATGATTTTATAAAAATTAAGGGTGTTGGCCCTTTACGATTTATTCCAAAAAATGGAAATTAATCAATTTCGTAAAAACCCTTTAATGTGAGCAATGATTCCAAATGCCAATTCAAAGGATTTTAGGTCTTTGGACCCTTTGAAGAAATACACCAAATTCTCAACACTTAGAAAATTCTCAAATGTCACAGCCAAAATCCAAAAATTCGGCCAATACTCAAATTTACACAAATTTAATAGAAATCCCATTTTTAGGTTCCAATAAGTCCATTGATATTATTATATCAAGAATCATTGATAAAATCTCCATTTTTCCCAAACTGTGAACAGTATCTAGGGCAAATGGGTTTGAGTAAAATTTATCAAATCAAAAATGTAATCCGACCAAAATGTAGGTCTAAGTGTGGGGAACAAGAATATGTAAAAAAATTTCATTTTTACTGGATGAAATCAAGTAGATCTACACAGCAATGCGGCTGTGAATAGTGGTGAAGAACACTGGAATTAATTTCTGGTAGTTGGGGAAGATGAAGTGAGTAAATGAGAATAAATGGCTAAGTGTTCTTATTTATAGGGGAAGGAAATCTATGGAATGGTCCCACAAGGATGATCGAAAATTCTGAGTTTGAGAACACTGTTGAACTGAGATCTCAGTTATGCCATTATCGCGTTCTGCACGCATGATTGGGCATCCTTCACAATCGCGTAAACCTGCCTTATCGCGTTTCTTCTTCATTTATGCATCATCGCGTTTCTACTCATTTACGCATTATTCTCCATTTCCGCATTTTCGCGTTCTTTAAAAACGCGTAAGCCGTGCGAAAATGCGAAAGTGGTGCGAAGATAAATATTGCCTCCTACCTTGCTCAATTGCTAATTTCCCCCTTCTTCAGCCGTTAACGCATTTCCGCATTTTTCCTTGCCATTTACGCGTTTCGCGCGTTCCTCAAAAATGCGTAAATGCGATCATGCGTAAATGCTTCATCCAGAATCCTTCTATCTCCTTGACTATCACATACTTTCTTCGTTATCGCATCTTCTTGTATCATCGCATTCTGCAAGATGCGATTCTCATGCGTTATGCGATACTTCTTCTGCCTCAATATCGCATTCTTTAATTTCCTTCAACCCAATCGAGCTTCGCATCTTTTTAAAAGATGCGTTATGCGAAACTCGATTGTGCCAAACCATTTCTGTCTGAACTGAATCTCGATCGAGTATCGCATCTTCCAAATGATGCGATACGCGATTACACTGCATGGAATTTCTTTACTCTGCATGGTGCGACATACGATTCCACACTTTCAAAAATTCTGGATTCTATTCCATTATTTCTTAAGCCATAAATCTATTTAATTATATTACTCCCAGAATAACATAATTAATTTCTTGGCTTAATTGGATAATGTGATAAATTTATCTTAATGAATTTCACTATTCGAAATTAGTTTATTTATCACATCGGATTAATTTCTTAATTTAAGGGAATTTTAATTCAGTACCTTCAGTACTCAATTTCTCCACAACCTTAAATTTTCTTTTAATCCGTTTTGATTTATAGAACCTTCAATTCTAATAAATCATTCTTTGGTAATTTTTCCGAGATTACCACCACCTCTGTTCACCGAATCCGATGCTGTCGAGCCATCGATTTGTCAGATCCCTTTTTTCCGCTTTCTGTAATTAATTATCTGCAATAATTAATTCGCGAAAAATTCTTATTGAATTTTAGGGATTTTTAGCTGTTAATCCGGTTTAATCCGAATTAATTGTCTCGTGTAATACTGGGTATTACACTAGTGCTGTATTAGGCGTTGGGTGTGCGATGTTACTTATGTATTTTGACTAGTGTGTTTGTGACTCGATGAACTTAATGGCATGTTATCTATGGTTTACTGCTTTCCCTACCTGAAAACACTTAATCAATAATTGAGAACCTTATGTGCTTTGTTTGTTTATGTGGTTTGAGTCTCACCAGCCTTTTACTAGTGAGCCTAAGTTAATTGGCCACAAATTTAGGTTAGCTAGTATGGTGTGGTGCACCCACTGGGAAGGTGAGGGCGTTACACTGGAGGTAGATCCTCACAGCGCTGCGTTCCACCTGAGATGCAATAAATAGCATCATTAGTCGCAAGACTAAATAAGGAAAACACAGAATCAAGGTTATGCAATCCAACCAATGAATGAAGATCGAGTCGGCAATATCTCCATATATATTACCCAATTGGTCACTTTAAAACTCAATGCAACCGTATAAGTTGGAAATCGTGAATGCGTAAGCACAAGTTCAAAATGGGATAAGCAATGCAGCTTAAATCATGCGTTTAAAAACTTATGCAGCAATCATGAATAATTAGAGTGGACTTTGGAAATTGGGAAAGCCCCACCTGGCCAACCAAAGTTTCACCTCTAAAACTCAATCTCGACAACTCAAGTCCTATAAAAATGGAATCACCCGGTCGACGTAACAGTCCATAAGCGGTCTCAATCAAAGTGAGGAGGACCTATAGTGTGATTATCCAATCTCATCATGAATGAATCCACTAGTTCATAACTCTAACTCGAGTATGTTTTAGGAAGAGGAGCAGGATAACCTACACGCTTAGTCCTACGCGCTTACTCCTGACATGGCTACCAACTCATCCTTCATCTGGTAATTGACATCCTTCAAACTAAAGAATGTTCTACTAGTTCCACAATAGTTATTGTATTTCAGTGGTGGAACGATATTTAATAAAAATTATATTTGGGTTTTTATTTAGTTGGGGAAACGATAAAAGTAAAAAATTTTTGTCAAAATAAAGCAATTATTATGAGATAATTAAAAAGAAAAAATAGAATTATTGTACTAGAGAGAGTATATAAGCCAAAAAAGTAATGCCAGGATTCAGAGGTGAAAAGTGTTTTGAGGATGGGGCGTACAACCGTACAAGCCCATCGAGTAGGTGGACTTTCCCATATATCCCTTGTGTTAGTTTAGTTGGTGTAAAGGAGCTTAAATTCTTACACAATACCATTCTTGCTGCCATTGTATTGAGATGAACCGAGTTTCTTCCATTCTTGCTCACCAATACCAGTTCACCACTCCCACAGCCACGGCCATGCTACTGAAATCCCCCTTTCCCTCCTACAAATTCATGCCCACAGACAAATCATGCTCATCACTCGCCCAATCACACTGCCCACCATCTGTTCGACCAAATGCCTCAACCAATCCTCCTTCCCTCTACCACCACCTTCCCCCTACCTCTGCCTACATTCACCTCCCTTTCTGCCGCAAACGCTGCCACTACTGCGACTTCCCCATCATCGCCCTCGGCTCCTCCTCCGACCATCCCCATGAATTACCCCGCATTTCTAACTATGTGCACACCATTTGCCGCGAGATCAACGCTACTCAATTGCCGCCTTCTTCCGCTTATCCGCCTCTTCAAACTGTCTTCTTTGGTGGCGGCACACCTTCTCTCGTGCCCCCGCATCTCGTTTCTTCAATCCTCGGTGCCTTGTCCCATAAATTTGGAGTGTGCGGCGATGCTGAAATATCCATTGAGATGGACCCGGGCACGTTTGATGCCGGGAAAATGAGGGCATTGTTGAGTTTGGGAGTGAATAGAGTATCTTTGGGCGTGCAGGCTTTCCAAGAGGAGCTGTTGAAGGCCTGCGGGAGAGCTCACGGGGTTGGCGACATTCATGAAGCTCTTGAAATTGTCAAGTCATGCAGGGTCGAGAATTGGAGCTTGGACCTCATCTCGTCGCTTCCTCATCAGAGTCCAAGAATGTGGGAGGAGAGCTTGCAGCTCAGCATTCAAGCGCAGCCTACTCACATCTCCGTCTATGATTTGCAGGTCGAGCAAAACACCAAGTTTGGAGTCCTGTAAGTGCACTTCAACCTCATCAAAAAAATTGGTAGCTTCCTTGATATTTTAAGATAACGCAAAATTGTTGTGTTTGTTAAATACGTAATTCTTTTCTGTTTTACCAGTTTGAGTTTTTAGGAAGTTGGTCAATTAAATTTATAGCTTTCTTGAGCAAAAATGCTATCTTTGTTAAAAGTGATTCTTCCCTTTAACCGTTTTTGAGTATTTAGGTGAGTTGGTTGTGAAAATTGGTAGCTTTTTTGACATTGAAGATATCGCAAAATTGTTATCTTTGTTAACTGATTCTACCCTCTACTGTTTTAGCTTTTAGGGGAGTTGTCCGCTAATAATAATTATATTCCTGCTGAGTGACAAATAACAGATACACACCGGGCGAATTTCCTCTGCCTTCTGAGAATCAGTCTGCTGAGTTTTACAGAATGACTTCTAGAACACTAAGCAGCGCAGGCTATGATCATTATGAGATTAGTAGTTACTGCAAGAGTGGTTACCGGTGCAGGCACAACAGCACATACTGGAAGAACAAGCCATTCTATGCCTTTGGATTGGGTTCAGCCAGCTATGTTGGCGGCGTACGGTTTTCGAGGCCGAGGAGGCTGAAGGAGTATGTGAAGTATGTGGAGAATCTGGAAGGGCGCAGGCATGTGAACCCTACTAAAAATGGTGATGTTGATAGCAAGGACTTGGTAATGGATATTGTAATGCTGTCTCTAAGGACAGCAGACGGCTTGGATTTGAATGCCCTGGGAGAAGCCTTTGGTGAGTCGCTGGTGCTGGCCATCTGTGAGGCGTACAGGCCTTATGTTGAAAGTGGGCATGTATTGTGCTTGGACGAGCAACGGAAAGTTGTTGCAGCTGATGAAGCTGTGTGTTGTCTGTCGAATGAGTTGTTGAGGAACGAGAGGCTGACGTTTCTCAGGCTCAGCGATCCTGATGGCTTTTTGCTGTCAAATGAGCTGATATCTGTGGCGTTTAATGCGATAGCTCCATGACTTTTTGGATCCTTTGGTTTGGGGTCCCCCATTGAGGTTCATATTGTTCTTATGTAAATAATATATTGTTCTACCATGTAAGCGAGTATTGATGAATAAAAACATGTGAGATTCGATTCTGATTGAGTAACACGGCATCCCTTTGCAACTATTCCTTACGTCATCCCTCCTTTGCAACTATTTCTTGCTTCGTCCCTTGGAGGTGCCTGTTATGAATATGCCTACAATGCTAATGAGAAAACCGTAGAATCACTGAGAGTGTTTGAACATGACTACATGAGTTTATACAAACTTGTGCATAGATGATGGAACTTATTGGTTAATGGAGGAGCTGTGGTTGCAAAGCTTACCATTTGCCAAAAACATATACTGACGTAACGGGGCATCAATACCCAAGCAAGCCCATTCAGTTACTGATTGTGTACAGCCATACCAAATATCGAGCCCTTTGCTCAATTGTTTCTTTTAATAAAAAAAAAATCTAATTCTTATGAAGGTGTTGGATTTAAATAAAAAAATATCCTATCTATACATCTCAATAGATCAACTATTTATCAAGTCAATTCAATAGATCCTTAACTAATAATAAACCAAGCAAACTAGGCACAAATCATATATATTAACTGTTAAGTACACATTCACAATATAAAAAATAAAACTTAATCCCAACCACAAAAAATTTCCAAGAAAGTACAACAAAGAACAATATATTTGATTTTGTCATGTCTTTGAAACAAGATGACCTTCAACCACCAAGAAATTGGTATTTATGACATAGCAATCCACGCTAAGAAACTAACGAAATTGGAGGTACCCAAAAGGTTGAAAACAACAATAATAGAAAACAATGAATTGCCAAAATACTGATTCCCCATATCAATGAGGAGAGCTGCCAAAGGGCATATTTTACCACCCCATCATCGGGGAAACAACAGTGAAGAGAAAAAACATACTAAACCAGCGAAAAAATAAAAGAAACCCAAGACGAACAAAGGCACAATAGAGGCAAGCTTTTGTCGCCATCCCCGCAAACTAGGCAGTAGGGTGACGAGAGTGAATACTTGAAACAAGATCGCTGGCAAGATATCTCGGAGAAAAATAATTAGTTAAAGAGTTAAACATTCAACTTGTATAGTTGTGTTGATATGAATGAATTTCACTCATTTCCTTTTCTTAATCCCCTTTGCTCAATTCCCTGATTCAAATTCCACAAGTCATTCAAAAAACTAGAATTACATCAAGATCAGAATGTCGTATCAAACAGTCTACATATAGTATGGGAAAATGAAAAGGATCCAAACAAGAAGGATACAATCTTTCCATCCTCAGCTCTACGTCTCTACAATGGTCATGCTGAACGCGCTTCTGTTGAAAGTTGCACTTGGAGAAGAAAACATTGTTGTGGCCAGGCTTTTTAACATCACTCTGCTCTCATTCCCATTCGTGTCAAAATGATGTGCAACAATTTTATCTAAAACAGGAATTGAATCATTAGTTATTCTGGAACTATAAAATTAATCAGCCAGAATATATAGTAAAGCAGATCGAGGAGCAAGGTTTCTGCCACCAACGTGCTCCCCTATTTTTGGGGATTTTGACACTGTTGATAACTATTCAACAACCACAACAAAAATGACAACCAATAGTTAAACCCATTGACCCAATGAGTCACCGGAGGGAATGCATGAAGAGCATATGAATCAAGTCCGAATTTCTAAGAATCTGGATTTGTGGATCACTTTCAATTATAAATAAAAGTATAATCACTCATTTTTCCTTTATTTTCCATTGTGGAGCTCAATGTAAATAAATGTCAAAACAGGCTGCCATGGAACAAACAGAAAGTGCAAACGATAATCAAACCAAATCAAAAGATTTTTCACAAGAAGATAAGTTTGTTAATAGACAAACTGCAGCTTACAGTAAGTATTAGTGGGTATACTCATAAAATCATTGTCTAGTGATAATCATCAAAAACACACTCCCAACACTTTTTCCATTATTCTTGCATATAAATGAGATAATACAATTTACGAAAATAGACAAATTAAACTACCAGGTGTTCCCATCAAGATGGCTTTGGTTTTTTCCCAAGTTTTGCGAAGCGTTTAAGCTGTGTTGTTCCCGCTCTCATTTCTCTGCAAAAGGTGAAAGGAGAGCCATGGGGTTGTGTCTTTGCGATTTCACTAGATGATGTTCTATAGATTGCTTAATGCACAAGAATAATGGCCCTTACCTTTGATGCAAATACACAATCAAGTAAAATATAGGAAGGAACATCATAATCAATATGGCAGTCACCATGTACAAGATGTTGGTGCGCTCCTGTCCACATGACAAATACCGTAAACAAATCATGACAATGGGAAATAAAAGATTTATAAAAAAAACATCAGAAAAGGCATGTCATATTGAATATACATAGTCCTGTCAAAATTAAACTCAGGGTATGTGGTGGAGTCAAGTAAGAAATTACCCTGCCTCCCCTGGTAAAAGGCTTATTTCCACTTGAGCAAGTGTGAGCATCACAGAATTGACGCAAGAAAAATTCTGCCAGAGAATAACCAGAAGGGTTTGTCAATAAACAGGAATGACTGAAGCAGAATGGTGATGTTTTGAGGGAAAAAGGAAATAGGGGGATACCATGAAGACGAGTTGCTGAGGGACCCCGATTAACGGGAAAACAGCTGTTGGCAACATCCTGCAGCAAGAAATTGGATAATGTAAACAATGAAAGATAATAAACTAAAATAAAATATTAGGACCCAGGAACAACCTCACACAAGTGACGGTTCCTTGCTGCAGCAGCAGGGTTACACTTGGTCTTTTGAGAGTGTGAATTCATCACGAAATCACAATGTAAAGCTCCACATAGATCCGCCAAGCACTTGCCATGACTCTGAATAAAGTGATGCATTGTTCAAATTGGGATGTAAACTCAACTCCAATACTCAGACAAAACATTGAGGAAAAACGACTAATATCTAACGATCACATGGTCTACAGAGTACAAACAATCAGAACTTTACAATACAAAGGAAAAGAGGGCCACAGGGGTCACCAGTAATCATGTTTAAACTCAAGGCAGAATATAGAGCAATTTCAAATGATTTTGCCTGGCATTGTAATTGCACTACCACATAAAAATGTCAAAAGATGTACCTGAGATTATTAAATAAACCCCTTAATGTATTAGTAGAAGGATGAGAGGTACAGAGTTGCAAATCAACTGCAAAACCATGAAAATCTGTGGGCTGAAAATCCAAGGAGGAT
>MAYD01588038.1:0-10086 GCA_001909325.1 Ruellia speciosa
CACAATCGGAGATCGCAATTTCAAGGTAACAATTCTGTTTCAAAGCACGTCTTGTGTCGGAACCCAACCATTTTTTGAATCTCTGTGCACTTTTTGATTAAAGGAATTTCTGAAAACCCTGGGTCAAGAACTCTTGATTTCTGAAAATAATGGATTCTTCATCTCCCAAGCAAAAATCTGAACCCCGTTTTGAAATAGGAAAGGTTTGGAGGGGTAAAACCATAGGCATTCCCTATTTTGATACTGTAGAGTTCATGCGTGATAATCCCAGCACAACCCTAACTTGGGGAGAACTAAAAGCCTACGCGCGACTCATGAAAAAAGATCTTGCTCTTGCTTGGAGACATTGTTATTTTGAACTTGATTTCTTGTGTAGAACTATAGTTCCACCTGGTGCTGAATATTATCTTGTAGGAAACGGAGCAAGACAACCCAGAGAATTGTGAGAATCACTGAAACAGAAAGCCCAAGCACGAGGGTGGTCGGAGGAAGAAGCAAGGAAACACAAATCGCAGAGTATGGCAGAACTTCGCAACAAGGTTGCAACATTCAGACAGCAGAAGGAGCGAGTGACCTCAATCACAGTAAGGAACAACGATTCTGGGAACTCGAAGCCTGAAAAAGAAAAGTGGGAAGAAATCAACCCTTAAGATTTGTCTGAGAAATAAAAAGAGCAAATTTCTTCAAAAATCCTCGCGGACAAGAAGAAGTAGAAGTTGTATAGGAGAGTTGGTTCCCCGACGTACATGACTGAAGAAGAGTTCGGCCAATATCAGAAAGTTCTGGAAGAATCGCAACTCATGCAAGCACGAGAAGAATCAAAGAAAACAGCCCCACCTCAGTCAGGTCCCAGCCTTGTTGATATTGAGGAAGTCATTGACGAAATGGCAGATAAAACGCTGACAAAGGAGTCGGGCAGCGACAGCGAAGGCTCCGAATCGCCATCTGGTCCCAGTGTGACACCTTCAGCCACTCGACCGCCTGAGTACATCGCCCACGATGGTCGTCGACAGAAGCTGTCCCTTATTCCCTTGACCAAGAAAGATCCCATGGAGCGACTCCTAAGCTACCCAGAGGGATGGCCTAGAAGGTAAGAATACAAGGGGGATAAAGGTACTGGCAACAATGCAGTAATGGTGGAACGTCCTGCTCCTCCTGGGAAAGTTTTCGACGATTTCTTGTTTGCCACAGCAGAAACAGCAAAGCAATATCATTGGAGTGGCCACAGAAAAATTTGGGTAGAACGAGGATTTCAAGAGGCAGATCTTGCAAACGCGAAGTTTACTAGTTGGTTGGATGAGAGGGGTTGGACAAAATTCTTTTCTCATTCAGAAGAGAAGATTTCCTGGAACCTCATTAGGGAATTTTATGCAAACCTGCTTGTCGCCACCAAAGAGGGAAAAATTTTTGTGTGAGGAAAATGGGTTGAATTCCATACGAAAACCATTGGAGAATTCCTTGGTATAAAGATGAGAAGAACTAAAGACACCATGAAGGTTGTTGTTGCTTTGGATGTCAATACCCAGCCACAGGAGGTTCAGGACAAGCTGATGTGCGTTGTAGTTGCCTCAGAAATTGTGCAAGGGGGAAGCAGGGTCTCGATAACAAAGAGTTGTGTGCACCTTGGCCTACTGCCAATTGCGGATATCACCCTTAACTCTCTGTTTGTCTCTTCTCATTTGTCCTCACTCCGGTTAGTCCATTGCTATGTCTCGTATTGCATAACAAGAAACATGGTTGTGGATCTGGCAGCAATAATCTACTATGATATCTGGCGGAAAGCACGTGCTGTGGCTGAAGTTTTTGGCCACCCACAACTCATCCAGGCGATGTGTATTGCCGCGAGAGTAGAAGTAAGCGAGGAGGAGAAAACTCTGAAGGGCCAGAAACCACTACGAATGACCAGGAATGGATAAAGTTGATGGGTTTGGAAGAAGCAGAAGAAAACAAGGAGTAGGAAAAGAAGAAGGCTGCACTGGCTAAAAAGGGGAAACTACCTCTGGTAAAGCAGCCAAAAATAAGAAAACGAGCTGAGCCGGCAACTGAAACACAACCAGCCACAAAACAGGCGAAGAGAGCCAAAACCAGCACACAAGGAGGTGAGACGGAAAAAGAGGCTCAGCCCACTCCCTCGAAGGACACTCCCGTTCGCGCCATCCCAATAACAGCATACCCGCCAGCTGGCCAACTAATCAGTTTATCCTCATCTGAGGAAGAGCCTCCTGAGGAAGGCTTGATCAGAAAGAAGAGTCAACGGAAACCAGTTCCAGACCTCCTAGCCAGGGATGGGCAAGAATCAGAGAAAGAAAGCCAGGCAATGACAACTGAACAGGAACAGTCCAGGGATAGTGAACATTCAGAAGGAGAAGTAGAGGTAATGAAAACAAAGCAACCCATCTGCTGGGAGCAAATCTTCAGGCCGGTAACTTTTGATGATCTGGTGAAAGGCCATCCGCCAGTATTTGGGTACCAGTACAAGCAAGTGGACTTCAGCATTGACTTGGAGTTGAGTACTCTGGATGAATGGGGAGCGGAGCTTCGATGCCTGCAACACTTTGAGGCGGAAAAGCCAAAAAAAAACAATGCGGTCCTTGCTAAGCTATCTGAAGCTGAAACCACAGAATATCTGGCCAAAATACGCTAGCAGATTCAAGAGGGAGTTCAGCAAGAGGATGAGGTTCTCCAAAGATTCTCGCAGATACATGGAATCTTGACAAAGAGGAAGGAGGCTGCCAGAGCAAATTGGCGAAGGCTGTTAGCCTTAAAGTTTTGGGTCATTCTGAAAGGAAAACGCAGGGAGGCATGCACACGGAAAGAAGCGGAGGCGAAGACTCAGGAGGAAGAGCAAGCTTGCCTTCGAGAGGAAACTGAGGCTCAAGCATCTGCCCATGGCTAAGAACAGTCGCTACCAGTGCAACCAAACGAGCCTGATTTGAACCAACCACCTAACCCAGCAGAACAAACCCAAGGGATGGATCATGCAGTCGGTGAACCTTCCACAGTCGCAGAAACAGACCCCCCCAGCCAGATAATACATTGGAACCACGAGTCCTTCACCTTGAGCAAGGAATGGCCACATGAGATGTGAGATATACGGCCATGGAAAAAACAGGGCAGGCAGTCCTCAAGGCCCTTGAGGTTACAAATGACATAATCAAGAACAAGGAGGAAACCTAGGGTCGTGAGAGGAAAGAGCTAAAGCAGGCCATAGTCGACTTGTAAAAGCAGATGTCAGACCAGGCGAAGGCACACCAGGATGAAATTCGGCGAATGGTCGGAGAAATGGAAGCTCAAGCTGCCTCGGCCAAAAAGGAGCTGGAAATGATGGCCAAGAAGCACCAAGAAGAGCTCGCCCATGTAATACCCCAATGCCTTAGAGTCTAGAAAACCGTAGCTCTTGCGTTATTTGACTTAGAAATCCTGCACGACGTCGTTTTCGAGCTTGTAGAGGTAGAGATTGGCATGTATCTCCTTCACCACTTAGCGTATTTGGATAATTCTTGCATCATGGCCTTCCTGGAGGGTAGGAGATCAATTTTGGTTCAATAGGTTTTTGGGGCTCCCGCGGTCCTTGCGGACCGCGCGGTGAAAACCGCGTGCCAGTGGGGCCCGCCGTCTGTGCAAATTCTCCTCGGTCTGCGTGTTTCCAGCTTTCTAATACCACTCCCACACTCCAGACCTTCACCTTTCTGCACTCCTTCTCTCTCTAAGTTCAAAACACTCCCAAGAACACTTGCAAGATTGTTCTTACATTTTTTTTTACTTTGAGGCTCCAATTCATCCTTCAATCTTAGGAATCTCGACCAGCTTATTAGAGGTAAAAATTTAGCTCTTGACCTCTACTATAATTCCCTCAGATTGCATGTTGAATTTGACCCTTTGATTGTTGAGCTTGGGCCTTTCTAAGTCTCAAACCACTTACTGTCACAGTTTCATTTTTCACCTTGTGCGATTTTGGGAGCTGATTTCGAGCCCCCTTGTGGTTAAAATCTCGGGTAAGTCTCTTCTTAACTTTGGTAAAGGGTTGTTTCTAGTTTCTAGAACCTCTTTCAGTTTCTCATTTGGATAAGAATTGAGTTCGGTAGGTCCTTGGCAAGTCGGCTGCGTTTTACACCTTTGCTGTCACAGTGTGGTTTTGTGCATCTGTCCCATTTTTTGAGCTATTTTTGACCACCTTACGTCAGGAATCTTGAGTAAGTTCCTTCACAACTTTCATAGATCTTTATCTCTAGTTTCTGGAACATATTTCAGATTTGTAATCGGTCGAGTATTGAGTCTTGTAGGCCTTCGTGAAGTTGGCTGCATCTTGTTGTTGGTAGAATTCCATCCTGGTGCAAGATTGTCCAAATTTGTTAAGGCAAGGGGTTCTTACTCATTCTTATGCTTTAGTATGAATTATGGCATGGTTTAGAAGGTTTCATTTGCTGTTGTTGGAGGTTAGTTCTTCTAGGAGCCTTCGTCACTTCACTTTTGATATGTGGTGCATGTTTGAACTCTTAGAAATGGGCATGATTGATATCAATGCTTGGAGCCTTGAATTCTGTAATTTCACCATCTTTATGGCTTATTTATTATGTTAAGAAAGGGTAGAAATCACATGTGTAGAAGTGGGGAATCGGATTTTGAAGTCAGTCTGTCCAGGGGAACGCGCGGTCCTTACCGCACGGTTTTCATGAACCGTACGGGGGAAAACCGCGCGGCGTAATGAGATAAGGTTTGGTTTTGGCCGCGCGGCACTGGATTTTGGGGCAGTTAGTTTTTGTCGTTCTCTCACGTCGTGGGGTCACTTGCTTAGTATAACTTAGTGTTATGCATGGTTACGTCGGCAGTGGTTGTGAGTCGGGTACTCTATTCCTTAGATTATGCGTGCGCGTGTCTTAACGTAGTATCGTATGCATGATGCTGGGATCAGATTATACTTGTGACTTGATTGTGGTACGGATGTGTTCTTGCGGGATGTGTTATCGTGTGTGGTAGTGGTTTGAGAGCCCTCGTGGAGGAGGGCTAATAATGTGTCTCCCAGATGCCCCGGTGGAACGGGAAGGGTCTTAAGCGGGCCAAGAACGAGCTCATTTATTGTTAGTCGCGCGATAGGCATTCTCTGTGCTGCATCTATAGGTGGACGTTAGGACTCACGCATCACGTGCATCGCATTTTCATTCTCTTACAACTGTTAACCGAACACCTGTTGTGGGACGGGTGAGTTGGTTAACGGTGTCGCTTTCCTTATCGCTTTCAGTATCTATTCTTGTATTGCCTGTATATTACTGTGTGGTGGCTATACGCGGGGGATCCCTTGCTCAGCGGTGGCTGACCCCCGTGTGTTATTCTTTCAGGTGCGGACGTTGAGCATGACGGGTAGGGATGAGTGAACCGTAGTTAGGTGTTGTTTTCTGTTGTTTCCTTCGGTGTGTAATGTGTCTCTGTGACTTGGATCTTAGTTATTTCCGTCATTAGGCGGTGATCGTGCGTTGTATTCTGATTTACGCTTCTGCTGGTTTGTACTTGACTATGTGATCTCGGCATGAATCTATCTGTTATCACTTTCCTTTAATCGAATCTACTTAATGTCAGAATTGGGAACCCTTCTGTGATTATATGCTATGTGATTTGTTTACTTGCCTTGTGTTGGCGAGCCTAGATTACCTGGCCATGAGTCTAGGTTAGTCAATATGGTGTGGCGCACCCACTACGCGACGTGGGGGCGTTACAGCCCAGGCCAACCATGAGAAATTCGCAACTTTAGAAAAGGCGAATAAAGAAATCGGCGAAAAACTAAATCAGTTGTTGCAAAACCTTCAAGCCTGGCGAGCACTACCACTACCCACTCCGTTCACTGACCAGCAGGAAAAGGCCAGCTCACCACCTCCTTGAACTGTAAATATTATATTCTGTCTTTTCAATTCCTGCATTTATTTCTTTATTTAATTATGTTTGTACATCCTGCCTAGTAGCTAACTAGCATGTAATGATAACCTAGACCTAATGACATCAGGAATAGGGAAGATCACTTAACCGTCACATAGCAAATATAGAAAATCCCACTTTCTGACCACGATCTTAACAGTTACTTGGGTCATCATTGCATGCGATTTTTCCTCTTCCTTATCCTTTTCTTTCTCCTTCTATTTAAACCCTTCTTCTCTCCCTCAAATCTCAACCAACCAACTCTTTTCTAACCTTTTTAAAAACAATGGCTGATCCCTCTCCCTTCGACAACGTCCCAAACTGTTTCTGCAAGGATGATGATGGGGAGTGGACTTACCAAATGTTCCACGATGGGGAATGCTACCCCATCTGTTGCATGTTAGCCTTCTTTGACACACCGGTTCCTCGAGCCAGCACGGTGAACCATTACCCACTTATCCTGCGCCGCAACTACACTCCAAATAATAGGCCCCCGATCCTCACTTTTGAAGGGGAGCACATAGTTTTTAACATGCCCATGATCCGGGCAGAGGATGTGGAAAACCCTACACCCCAATCTAATGAGGGTGAGGGTGAAGAGGTGGCAAGGGCTGAGGAGGCAGAGAACCCAAAAGAGCCAGGGAGAGAGGAGACGACCACAAGCCAACCACCCCAGTCTAAAGAAGGTGGTGTGGTTGAGAAGATTGTGGCACCCTAGTCTGATGAGGGTGCCATGAAGGAAGGAACTGTGAAGGAACCCAGTGAAGCTCCGAAGGAAGGGCCAGCTTATAGAAAAGCTGGCTTGTAAATAATAATATTTTGCTTTTGTACTCCATTTCCCTGCACAACTTGTTCTAATGGTAAAAATTTAAGTAAAATGGAACTCTTTTGCATTTTATCTAGTTCTTTTTGTTTTTCTTGCTAACTTTTGCCTTAATATCTTTTACCTGCCTTAACCATGTCTGTGGTCTGACAATAGCGAACAAAACGTACATGCCCCTCTATAAGCTAAAAAGTCTTTGAACTAACAGAGTCAATCACCTAGATTTTTAATTGTCCCATGGCCAGTTGACTGTAGGAATTAGGCGAACCAAGAAACATTTTAAGCACGATTCATACACAAGAACTGAACTAACGCATTCAAAAGCCATGAATAGCGAAAGTCACTTTGCCAAATACACAAAGTCTTGAGGGGGAAATGCAAGAAAATGGCCAAATAAGGGAAAGCCAAAATAAGGCAACCCGACCATTAAATGAAAAGATCCAGAAAATGACCATATAAGGGAAAGCCAAAATAAGACAACCCGGTCAAGCAGTGAGCATAAAAAGAGAAAAAGCCAAAACTAAGACAGTTCAAAAGAAGCGACCAAATAAGGAAAAGTCAAAATAAGTAATTCGGCCAAGGCAAAACAAATTGAAACTCGTCCAAGACAAAAGCAGGAAAATACATGGCAAATGTGACAAAGCTATCCAGGTCCTTTTGAATTTGTTAGAGTTATTTCTTAAGATTTATGAAACACGCACACACCTTTCTGGTTCGCCCACTTTCTTAAAATCTCGTTGGCCAAGAACAATTCCAAATCTTCTTGAATTAATTCTGATTGTTCGAGGACGAACAATGCGCTAAGTGTGAGGAGGTTGATAGGGGTTGAAAAACCCCTATGCATTAATAAGAATTCGCTAAGAAAAACCATGGCCGCACTCTCTTTTTTATGCAGGAAGAGGCATTTTTGGCGACCTTAGCACTGCTCGCCTCGCTCTCGCCAAGGGAGAGCCCATTTGATGTTTTGTCTGTCTTTTATTACAGGATTACCAGAATTCCAGATAAGGCAAAGGCAAGGATTTTCCCGCTCAATACAGATGCCGAGCTCTGCACCTCTGACACACCTGCAAAAGCTGCCTGACTGCAGAGGAATCATTACCCACAGTGTGCACAGACTACTGCGGAATTCCCGGAAAGGAAACGACGGCTGTACAGAACTCGAGACACGCATCTTCTTCCTATAAATAGTTCTGAAAATCGCATTTAATGTGGGTGTGGACTGTTGGGGAATTGTAGAGAGCAGATAGTTGGGGAAGAAAGAATAGTGTTGAGATTATGGTGGTAAGTGAGGGATAGGAAGTGAACACTGTAAAGTGAAGAGAGATTGAGAGCTAAGTAGAAGAAAAGTGTGTGAACTCCATGGAAGCTTGAGTTAAAGCTTTCTCTGCAATTTGATTTCAAACACTTGGTTAGGAGGGAAACCTCAACCTAGAGATAGTTATAAAGAAATCTTGCTGAAATCTTTATTCTGCTTTTCATTATTGTTTGCATATCTTGCTCGGCACTCATTAATCACAATTCCACCAGCATGATGAGAATCATCCTTGTGTTCATTATTTTCTGCTTTGCATTAAATATGAGTGGCTGATTCCTTAAAGTGGTCCCGAAGTAGAACGAAGGGAATCTGATAATTGGTTGGTGGATAAAATAAAGAACTTTATACTTTCCTTGGATCAGGCAAATTTGTACTGTAGTTCTCAGAGAAATCTGGAACAAAACAGTTAGAGACGGGCAACCACCTATATCAAGGAAAGATAAGTTATCATGAGCCCTCGCCAGACTGGGAAACCAGCAAATGAGTCTTAGGCGAAAGCCAATGACAGACTCGGCAAGGCCAAACCCAATCACTGATTCGCCAGAAACCTTCGCCAATACTTCTGGCACCACTTGCTTCTTACGCTTGCCATCCACATCCCTACTGTTTATTTATTGCTTTGTGCATTATTATTCTGCTCTCGCACTTAGTTAATAGTTTTACGCATCGCTGTCGTCAACCTATTAATTTCTGCACTTGTCTTCATTTCACTCGCCAAGGCGAGCTCACTTTGACAAAACTTTGAGGCTGATAATCTTACTCTTCATGGCCAATTGGTTAGCATTCACTCATCATTTCCCTGAGATCGACCTGGAACTCACCAGTAAAAAGAGGATAAATTAAAGCTATACTACCACAGATTCGTGCGCTTGCGATACAACAGAACCATTCATCAAAATACGTGCACAAACGAGTGGTCAATCATATATCACATAACAATGATAAATCATCTTGTGTCTTGCAAATGAAGCCCCTAGTACTATTAGGTTCGCATGCTCAAGTCTTTAATCTGAGATGCAAGAACATCTCATAGTAATCTCAATAATCCATAAATCCCACATAAATCTAATGAAAATCCGATGTAAAACAACAACAAAGAAAATCTCATAGCAAATAGGCAAGATCATCAAGGCAACAACAATGAAAATCTAATGTAAGACAAGCCACATAAATATATAATGAGATCTTATTCCCTTAAAACGACGAAGGCTCGTTCTAAATCCTAGCTCGATCCAAACCAAGCTCAAAGATGCCCTATAACAACAATTTCAATGTATAATCAATTTCTAGTCCAAATCCAATAAATTAATAAGGGAATTCAATAAGCTCGGCAAGGGGGGGGGGGGTAATGTTCTAAAATAATAATCCTAACAAGGATTCAACATCCCTTAAGGAATCGCGAGAGGATCGGATACAAAAGGGGAAAGGAAAAATAAAAACAAAAAATCGCAGCCTTAGGCCATTGGCGCGTCATCAGTATTATAACATATGGTATTATATGCTTCAGAGGAATATGATATATATTCTTGAGTTTCAATGACAATTTTTTTGGTACAAATGGCAGGTTAATGTTTAGGTGCTTTGTATTCATATTTGTCTCATTCTTTTTATTTCCATTGCTTTTAGTTTTCTTAATTGCGCGCCCATTCTTTTTGCTTGAATTTGTTCCCTCATGGTCACTACTTGTCTGAGTTGCATTTTTTTATGGTTCTTTATAAATTGTTTCAGGGCAGCTCTATTTTACAGCAAGTTTTCTTGGTCGACTGGCTCATTTGTATATATTCTGGGTACAACAGCAAAAGTGAGTCCTTAAGCGAGGAGTCATTGGCTCTTGCCGACTTTCCTGCTTTGTCTTGTGTTAATATTTTCTATTTAATTGTGCAGTGCCTAAACAAGTTTGTTCGTAACATTATTGTGTTGTCCTTGTTGCTTTTTGATTGTTTGCTTCACCTTCGTACTCCTTGTTATTTCTTATATTCTTTGTTATGAGTTTGAGGTGGTGGTACTCGTTGTCTCAGGTTTGTCTTGCTTTTTTTCAGTT
>MAYD01588745.1:0-10724 GCA_001909325.1 Ruellia speciosa
TATAATATATTTATTTATTTAATATTTTTAAAATATATTTATTTTTTAGTAAATATATATATATATATAATACGGAGTATTTAACTGCATGTTAATATTTTTTAATATTTATTTAATTTTTTAAAAATATATTTATATTTATTTATCTTAATAAATATATCTATATAATATATTTCTTTTTATTAATATTAAATATAATAAATTTACTATATAATATATATATATATATATATTATTAGTGTACGTAATAAATAACACATAAACAGGTATAGCCGGGCGGTGCAGGTGATGACTGGGGAGCGGGAGGTCTCGAGTTCGAGACCTCCCTGGAGCAAGACATCCAGGTGCAAGGCGCGGGGGTGGGTGTCGGGCGGGTGGGGGGGTCGCGGGTTCGAACCCCGTTGAAAACATTTTAGCAGATGAAAAAAACGGGCGAGGAACACAATATTCCTCGCCCTGTTGGGCGAGGAACAAAATGTTCGTCGGCCGGTGTTCCTCGCCCTTGGGCGAGGATTCGACCGACGAACGGGTATGGGCGGGGAAAAACTGGGCGAGGGGCATTTTTCCTCGCACAGTTCCTCGCCCCACGCGTGAGGCGAGGAACTGGGCGAGGAAACTGCTCCTCGCCCAATGACGGTTTTTTTTGTAGTGAGATGGATATATATTAAGAATTTTTAAAAAAGAACAACGTTATACTTGAAATAAAAAAGTATGGAAATATTTACAAAAAATATTAGGTATATTGTTTGTAACAGTTATTCCTCAACATTTAACAGTCATGGAAGGTGTGCCAATCACCTCCAAATTCGAAGTGATGGTTGTATTTTATTTTTTAAGTTTAATTGGGGATAAAAATTAAAAGGAGATAAGAAAAAAGGAGGGAGGATTGAGTATTCCATGAAAATTTAATTGGGAGCATTAATTAGGGTCAAATAATTAGGGCCCCCACTCCTACCCTTAGGCCTCAGCCCCTGCGCTTAACACTTAACAGTAGCCCAACCATTCCCACCATAAGTAGCCCTCTTACCTTCCTCCACTTTTCCTCATTCTCCCCGAACCCTCCAAACCCTTCCTTCATTCAATGCTCTAAATACCTTCCCCAACTTCCCCACCTTCCCCCAATCCCTAATTCATCTCTATTCGCCGCCGGAATGAAGTTAATCCTCTGCATTACCGCCCTTTCATGCTTCATCGCATTCGCCTACGCCAGAATCCCTGGCGTCTACTCCGGCGGCCCCTGGGAAACCGCCCACGCCACCTTCTACGGCGGCAGCGACGCCTCCGGCACCATGGGTCGGTTCCCTCGTCTACAATTCGCTACCTTCTGCATTCTCAAAAATTTGGATTAGTTTTGTTATGTTCTATTTTTAACTTAAAATGCAGGCGGCGCTTGTGGGTACGGCAATCTGTACAGCCAAGGGTACGGCGTGAACACGGCCGCGCTGAGCACGGCGCTTTTCAACAACGGCCTGAGGTGCGGGGCGTGTTTCGAGATCAAGTGCGACGCGGCGCAGGACTCCAAGTGGTGCAACCCGGGCAACCCGTCGATTCTCGTCACCGCCACCAATTTCTGCCCGCCGAACTACGCCCTCCCCAACGACAACGGTGGCTGGTGCAACCCGCCCCGCCCGCATTTCGACCTCGCCATGCCCATGTTCCTCAAGATCGCCCAGTACCGCGCCGGCATTGTCCCCGTCAACTTCCGCCGGTGAGCAAAATAAAAAATACAAATTCCATACAGTTACTTGCATTTATTAGTTATTACTAGTAACGTATTATATTCCATATATAGTAGTATTAACATTTTTTCTCAATTACCGGAATTTGCTGGGTTTTGATGTCGTTTTAACGAACAGAATCCCTGCTAACCTGCTTTTTCTGTTACCCGATTCGCATTGACGAAATTCCGAAAATGCCCCTGTACCTTCCTCTTATTGCAAAATAAATGTTGGTGTCCTTTTTCCCTCGATCGGGCTTCATGTTAGCCAAACATGAAGCTGCACGATCCACAAACCACAATAATTCTATCCCCAAATCCCATCCCCAAGGGGCATTTCTGTCCTTTTACAAATTTGTTACTAAGAGATAATCTGTGGTGGGTGCAGTGTGCCGTGCCGGAAGCAAGGCGGGACCCGGTTCACTATCAACGGGTTCCGTTACTTCAATCTGGTTCTGGTGACGAACGTAGCAGGCGCGGGGGACATTGTGCGGGTCAGCATCAAGGGGACCAATACACAGTGGTTGCCCATGAGCCGCAACTGGGGGCAAAATTGGCAATCCAACGCCATTCTTGTGGGCCAGGCGCTGTCCTTTAGGGTCATGGCCAGTGACCGTCGCAGTTCCACCTCTGTCAACGTGGCGCCGCCTAATTGGCAGTTCGGACAGACCTTTAGGGGCAAGAATTTCAGGGTCTAGATTGGAATTTCAAGAAAGGAAAAGGAAAGAATTGCAAGTTTGGATTGTAGGAAATTTGTTTGCTTTTGTGAAATTGGGGTCAATTTAAAGTATGCCTGTGGTAACTTTTTTTCTTTTTAATTTTTTTAGGAAAGCATGAAAAAAAGGGTGTGTGAACTCCGTGAAGGCTGCAGAGGCTGCAGGAGCAAGGCAAAATACATGTAGCCCGCAGCTTCAATTTTATTGTCATGTAATGATATGATATTACATTCCTATGTCCTTTAGCTATTTTTATTTTCTTGTTACTACAGTACTCTGTTTTGCATTTGATGAGCTAAAAAATAAAAATAAAAATAAAAATTGAGGCACTGTCTGCAGAAGTATTTAGTTTCTTTTAAATGGCCTTCACAGTAATGAGAATTGGGTTTGTTAGGACATGTAGATGCACATGTTGATTGTTAATGAACTTAAAATCATGTCTACTTCACATGTGGAGTAATACTTGGGAGCAGTTTACCTGCAAGTTTCCATACCTATTGAGGCCACATCTTAAAAATAGAAACAAGAACCTCCTTATTAGATCAATGCTTGAATCAATTTATGTAATACTCCCTCTTCCCTTTCTTGTTTGTTATTGTGTATCACACCAATTTCTATTTAATACTCGTTCATACCAATTTGTGAGTCATTAATGAGTTAGCGGTGTATCACACCAATTTCTATTTAATACTCGTTCATACCAATTTGTTTATCACTGAGAGAAGATAAGTGCTCTCTTTGTGCCAATTTATTTATCACTGAGAGAGGATAAGTGTGATACCTACTCCTCCAGTAACAAATAAATTGGTAAGAAGGAAATATATAACAATAATTTGAGACGGATGAAGTACATTTAACAGCATCAAAATATATAAATATGAACTACACTTGATTAGCCTTCATAAATTATTTTATTAAGTCTAATAACATACTATATTTAGTTTGAGGGATAAAAGTTCTTAATTCTATGATTAACATTTGGGATTGCAATGCTACCTCATAGGCTATGATAAAATAATTCTATGATTTATATTATAACTTCATGTATGTTAATTATTTTAAATAAAATTATTTATATTTTTCTGTGATTATTATGGTACTTTAAAGCTGTAACATTGCTTATTTTAAAAAAATATATAAATATTAATTATAGAAAATTTTAATTAATAAAGTACATGAACTTAAAAAAAAGTACATCATACATTATATATACATTCAAATTAAGCTTATTTAATCAGACTAGTTAAACACAATATTAATCTATTCTAAGATTAACTTATCATTTGAAATAGTTCCTATAATATACATTCACTACAAGAAAAAAGGCACAAGACGAGTAAAAAATTTCTTCGCCTAGTATAAAAATACAGGAAGAGGGATTGCTCCCAAGTGACTCGAACCCACGCCCTCCCGCACCCTTAGAATTATTCAAGACTTCTTCCTATCACTCAAACAACTGACTTTTTATATTATATATTATAACAATAATATATATATATATATATATATGTAATTTAAATATTTAATTAATTTTAAAATTATATATTTAAAATTAACATGAAGAACAAAGATTTTCAAAGTTTAAAATTTAAATATTAATTCTGGATTTTTGGATGTCACTGTTTAAAAATTGTGCACCGATGAGAATTTTACTTAAAAATAAAAAAAAAGTATGGAAAAATGTATTTTTTTTTGAAAATTTGGCGGCTGAAAATGATCATAGATGATTTTCAGTGCGTAGATCTTCTCGAAATATCTAAAATAAAAAAAATTGTCCAAAACGGAGCTTTCTACACCAAGTTATGGTCTTCCAAAATTTCCACACCAACGCAACACATTAAAAGACCTGGCGGACCCATATTCAATTATAATTTAAATTATAATTAAAGTTTTAAATATTTATTTATTATTTAAATACATTTAAATTAATAAACTAATATTTTATTTTTATTTAAAAAATAAAAACTGAGGCGACGAAATCATTTGGTCACCTGGTTCGTCGCCTCAATTTAATTAATTCTTTTTATTTTTTATTTTTTAAAAACTAGGCGAGGAATATAATTTTTCCTCATCTGATTCCTCGCTTGGTTCGTCGCCTAGAGGCGAGGAATTTTTTTTCCTCGCCTGGTTCGTCGGCTGGAGGCGAGAAATTTTTTTTCCTCGCCTGGTCTCCTTTTTGTTGTAGTGATTTCTGAATTGTGACACCAATTAATATTAAAGTCCTATTGTCATTACCGTTGATTGCATTCAAGTTTGTGTAACAACGACGTTTGGCATTTACAAACAAGGGTGTTGTTGTTTACATAAAAAATGCCACATGTATAAACAACAAAAGCCGTTATTGTTACAATACAAATTCAATAAGTAGCTTTTATTATTTACACAAAGAATACGACAAATATCCTTTATAAATCTCACAAACAGTTCACCCTAACATCAACGCGTGTGGTCTAAGCTTAGAAACAAATATGGTAAATTCTGTAAGACTCCCTTGTGATTAAAAATATCACCCAAAAAGATGATTCTCTATATGAACTTGGCATGAATTAAATAATATACCAATTAAGAACCTAATTATGCAACAAAATTGTATATTCCCACGATCCCCGGCCACAAATGAAAAACTACCATGGTTGTTGTTAATTTATAATTTAGTTAATAGAATTTTTATTTTTTTCTGTAAGTAGGATTTTTGTTATTACTATTTAAAATAAAAGTAGATACAAGAATACAAGATGCATGTTTGCTTCATTGGAATAGGATGAGAAACAAAAAGTTGGGATGGTTATTTGAGAAACAAGCACATGTCTTACATGGCATCGAATCATTTTGTCGATGCCCAAAGAGGCGAGTTGAAAAGGTCTAGTTACCCGCCGTTCGTTGCGCCCCCACCACCTACTTATTTCTGTCCAACCTTTAACCGATTATCGCTACACCGACCGACCGACCGACCGGGTCGACTTAAAATTTTCGAAGGCCCTGTTCCAATCATGAAACTTAAGCCCCTCTATCAATAATATATATAAAAATAGAAGTACAATTTTAAGGTTAGAAAAATATTTTGAAGACAATTCTCAAACTAACATACTAATAATGTTTATTATCTTTGACCTACACCTCGCAAATATATTTTGTTTCTATACTCAATAATTTTCCCTATTATTTTTTTTTTAGCGTTTCTAATTAATATAAATAAATTTTAGTTAAAAATCATATATCATTATTTTAATTTTTTTTGCCCAATTTATTTTAACATTTTTATGAATATTTTTATAAATATAACTATTATTTTTATTTTATATATTGTTCTTAGCTTATATTATCATTCCAACTCTCTGAAACAAAAATTCTCACATTACCAAAAACAGTTTCTATAAAGAAACAAACAAATGCAACCTTAGTATTTTGGACCAAATTTGGAAATTTAATGATTTCATTAGGAATAATCAATATTCATGGATGGAGAAACTTTTTTGGGGGCAATTTCAAAGATTAATTAAGACTGCGAGAGATTGAGTATTTTTTAGAGGATATAAATAAAATTAATGGAAACATTAAGAAATTACCAAAAAATGCTCATAAATTTAAATAAAAACTTGTAAATGATGGTAGCAAAATATAATTATATCGTGGCCCGGTGCTGCACAGGTCCATCGACGGGCCTGACACCGACCCTAGTCTAGACATAGCAAACCTATCAACCACCCCTTGAAAACCGGAACAAAGACACAAATACAGGCATAGTTACCTGATATTGTAATTATCGTTGATCAGCATGAAAAATATATGTTTCTGCAAGAGTGTATGACTTTGGAAATTCCAATAATTTGTTTAAACGATACAAATTGTGACCCTGATCTTGCCGATATTTCGATTGCAGCGAATGATGACACTATATCTTCAATTCACTTAATTCTTAACAAATTAGTTTTCGCAATTTGAGAGGACCGGATGTCCAACGATTCTTACATAATCACTTTCATAACTCATTTTGGAGGAATCATGCATTCAATAATCCAAATTCAAACACTATAAGACATTGCCAATACTAACTAAAACCATGCATGTAATCTATATATATAGAGGGAGCGTATTTAATTAATTTTAACCAATATTTTAATTTTAATTTTTTTTTATTTTTATTCTTAAAAATATAAGTGAGGGGATTTTAATCTTAAACCTTTAGATAACCAAAACACACACACGTGTATAACCATTTACGATAAAACCTTGTTTGCTCATTTTTTTTTTTCAATTTCTTATAAATATAGGCATGGTGAACTTATAAATAGGTAATTAACCAATTAATTATTATTCTTTAAGATAATTAAACTAAGTTTATAAAAAAATATTTATTTTTTAAAGATAAAATTTATTTATTATTGTAATAAATTAATTATCATAATAATATTATTTCTTTCATCCTAATATATTTTTTTAAGACTATACTTATGTGTTTACGCCTATCACAAATTAACTAGGTACAAAAAATAGCATTAAAATAATAATAATAATAATAATAATAATAATAATAATAATAATAAAATAAAAATCTCTACTTCAAATGTTGAAGATTAAAAGTTCAACCAGTAGTGTAACGGCCTGAATTTCCCCGGTGCACCACGTCGTACTGATTAGTCTAAATTAGTGGCCAGTTAATTTGGGATTCTCAGTACAAGGTAAGTAAACACATAAACTCAATTAATTACTAAACAGAACTTAACTCAGACAAGAAAAATAGAAAACGCATAACAGAAAACGTCAAGATGCACAAGTAAAAAATACGACAGTTGACAACTGATAATGATTACTAATATGATATGACACTATATGCAAGTTCCCTCAACCCAGAATTCCCAGCATGCTTCTAGTCATGTCTAGCAAAATCACCTGAAAAGAGTAAACACTTGAGGGTCAGCAAAAGCTGAGCAATGAGTTCCCCTGTAGGCGAAAGCCTCTTTAAAAAATGAACAAAGAGATAAAATCAAGCTTTTTCCCTTTATATAAAAGAATCCCGCGAATCGCATTTTCAAGAATCTGGAAAGCGAGCGAGGAACATTTTTGTTCCTTACCCGTTTCTTCGCCCCAGCAGGCGAGGAAAAAAAGTCCTCGCCCATTGGGCGAGGACATGGGCGATGAATTTGCTGGGCGACGAAAAAACAGGCGAGGAACATTTTTCCTCGCCCGGTTCCTCGCCCATCCCTTTTTTCCTCGCCTCATTCCTCGCTTGTGGCCGCATTTTCTTGTATTGAATGCCGAGACGGGGCCTTTGTCGTACAACAATTCCGTATCAGGCCAAATGGGCCAAATCCAAAAGACTCACACGGCCAAATGGGCCAACACGTTATCCCTATTAGCCTTGCAAATTGTCTTTAAAAATGTTCAATAGCGTACTCAAACGACAACCGTGCGTAACGTTAGAAATTAGTATCGTTCCAAAACGTAATTCAAACGCGCGCGTAGAGTAAAACATGTAAAGTTAGATAATCCTACAACCTTTATCAACCCTAGTATACTATGTCAAAGGAGTCTATAAGCTCTGGGATAACAAAACAGAAAATCAGAAACCACCTAGGAATCCGCAGTTAGAGCTGCGGCCAACTACCGCGGCACAAAAATCGCGGCTAAATTGTACCAAAGTTTTCAGATCAGTAAAACATTCCAAATGAAGCCTAATTGCATAAGAAAAACCTCTTGCCTGATGTTTGAAGTTGGATGAACAATTGGCCAAAGTTTGAGAAAACCCTAACTAGGTTGATGAAGCAGCCTGCTTCACGAGGGCCTATCGAATTCAATACTCAACCAATCAACAATCTAAAAAGTGTTCTGGAAACTAGAAAGTAAGGGCTACAACTTTGATGAAGACACTAACCTCAAATTTGAAGTGAAAAGGGTCAAAAATTGGTTGTGAAAAGAGCTCCTTGTTCATTCAAATTCTGAAACAGAATTTTTTTCTTAATGATGCGAATTCCAAATCGAAAAAATAAACCGATTGAATTGTAGTACTATATGTGGACTTTGATTTACCTGAAGGCACCTTGGAAAAATTCCTCCTCCTTCCCAGAGAAAATCAGCCCCAAAGTCACCTACTTGATAATTCAAGTCACCTGTGTGTTTCTTCAACCAACCTTCTCCATGGACCTTATCTGTAATTTGATGATAAAGAATAAATGAAAAGGAGATGATACACGTATACATATGGTCAAAACTAAAAAATTGACAGCCTCCATTCCCACGGTTGTCGCCGCGGTATTTCTACCGCGACCCTCGATCTGCTTAAGTTCAAATGAAGGTCTAACCAAGTGGAAAACAATGGTACAAGAATTACCTAAATAGGCTATGTGGAGAGAAAGATACACACCAACATATACTTGTATGTACAAGTTCCTGGCGCGCGATGAGGTCCCTGCGTTAGAGAACGACAAAGCAAGGGTTTAGAATGCGAATTTCGGGGCGTTACAGAATCTGCAACAAGATTTCCAGAATTTCTCACCAACTTTGGACTCGATTTTCTTCATCAAAACAACTTCAAAACAAGAATGTAAACCGTACATATTGTAGTACTAAACATGGGCTATGAATTACCTAAAGACACCTCATTCTGACTTCCCCTCCTTCTTGGTGAAAAATCTCTTCAAAGTTTCCTTCTCCACCTCCTTAATTGTTCAAAATGAGGTCTTTGCTTGTTCTTGACTTGTCCTGACCTTTCCTACCAGTGTAAGTAAGTGAATGAGGTCTGAAAAAGGGCCAACAAGGCTGGGCTTCTAAAAAATAACTCGAAACCACCGCCTTTGGGCATCCGCAGTTTTCATCGTGGTATCCGCGACCGCAGACCCAATACCGCGGGTCCTATTCAGGTGGGGTCCAAATGAAGCTTGTCAATCCAAGAGAAAGATGATGTCGAAATTACCTCCAAATTCCAATCCAATATGAATGTGCATGCCAATCCCCATTCCTATGTACAATGCTCGCTTTCACAACAAAGTTCATGAACCACAGAACAATCAAACAAGGGACAAGACTCTAAATTTTCAGGGTATTATATCCTCTCCCTCTTAAGAACATTTCGTCCTGAAAATAATGTTGTGACAAGGTCTCGGCTCAGTAAATCGCTGTCTATCCCAATCACAAAAGAGTTGCATACATTCCTCGAAGTAGAAGATAAAGGACATTCAATCACAAAAAGAGGGTTCAAGGTATTACACCTAATCGGATCATCAAGTTCTTGGAAATGACAAACTAGTACATTCCAAAATCAAACAAAATGCAAGATAACTTGCATAGCAATAACAAAAGAATTCGTCGACCTCTCATCCTGCTGACTACACGGCCTCCTTGAGTTTTCCTTTTCCGCCCGCCTGTACCCGATCCTCAGAAATCATTTCCTGCCCTCGAACTCGATACTGTTCCATATCATGTCTGTACTTCTTACAATCCGGATGACGGCGTCCTATTTCCCAATAGTAGTAACACTATAACGTGTCTTGATCCACTGACGGTACCCTAGCTGATAGTGTCGGACACTTTGCTTCCCTATGCCCCAGCTACTAGCATTAATAATAGTGTGTTCTCAATTTCCTCCCCTGGCTGGCATCACTGTGTGTCTGATCTCTTCTGTATCACTCGTCCCTGTGCCTCATATCTTGCTCCAAACTCTGACATCTTTAAAACCCCTACTGCTTGGTACCATGGGAAGATCCTCCCTCTCTATCATGTCGTCCAGCCTCCAAGAACTATTGGGAATCATTGTTAGCCTGTTCAGTGAAAAGCGTGTGTTCATAAGCTGCTTTCAATGCGATACCTTCCTAAAGAATCCAAAGTCAGACCTCACCAACGTATGCAGTCCATCAATGAACTTGCGGACCTTCGCCGCATTTGTGGGCACCAAGTCCATGTCGTGTTACAACATCTCAAGGTATCGATGGTAGTATGTCGTGGCTGTCATATCATCTGCCTGCACTAACTCCTTGAACTCCTCTTACTTCGCCACACGAAGCTTAGCCGGGTAGAAGAAATCTCCTAAAGCCTGCACAAACTCATCTCAATCCTACCCTAGTGGTATGGTTGGATCTGCCTCCCTAGCTCGCCACCGCTGCAAAGCTCGGCCAACATGATAGAATGTCGCTACCTCTACCCTCCGATTGGCTGAACACCCAATTGTCGTGAAGATATGACCCCAACGGTAAGCCCACTCGTCCAGAACTGTTGGATCTGACTCCCTGTAAAAATGGGTGGCTAATGTCACGCTGCTTGGTCAACAAAATCAACATTTACCTCTGCCTGCCTCTTTC
>MAYD01589028.1:0-11033 GCA_001909325.1 Ruellia speciosa
ATTTAGTAGATTATAGTGTTTTAGTATTAGACGGATGTTATTCATAATATGTTAGGATTTGAGATGGTTTCCATATTTACCATTGCAGTCTCACATTATGTCTTACTTTGTTCACATATTGAGTTTAATGGGAAAAATCACAATTTCGAGCTTTTCTACATTGTTAGAGACCTAGTGTTACTTTGGGATGCCTCAAGTCCTAGTAAATAGTACCTCCCATTCTAAATGTAGGTCCTTTTAAGAACCTACACGATTAATAAGAAAATGAGTAATGTACTATTTAATCCTTACTTTGTAATTCAACAATTTTTGTTAACTCAATTTTACGATATTATGAGAGAGAGGGATATGGGTAATATCGGAATATTACCCCAAAATATCCCAAAAGTACTTATACTTTGGTTAAAGTTAGAAATTTTAAAAAGACATACCTTAATGGGAAGGAGTACATCTTAACAACGGCAATAGAAGTGACCTAATAGAGCCAATACATATTGTTTTACAGGTCCTGAATCTTAAAATTATAATGGGCAGAAATAAGTAAGAGTGTAAAACCAGTCATGTACAGCTCCAACCCAGCCATAAATGGCACTTGCCAAAGGCATCAGCACAGCAACATTTATAGGGCATGGTGATTGCCTTCTTGAAGGCATGCACCTGCAAGGCCATTCTTCCAAGCCCATACCGATGCACAAGATTAATTCTAGGAAGAATTAGGTACTCTGTTTCTTTGTACTTAAAAATCAAAAAGAACAAATACCAAGTTCACAAACTAAGAGGATTCCTCAGTCATCACACTCCTCTCCTCTATCATTCCCACATTCGTTCTTCAATAATCTAATTCTGAATTAATGTCTCTTCTCTGTTGTTAAACATTCCTTCTTTCAGTCTTTCCTGTAAATTTCAGCTGATTTTCTTGTTTCTCTTTCTTCCTTCTAGGTCAAATAGCCCTGGAATTATTGCTTTATTAGTTTCAGTCTCTCAGATCTTTCACTTATTTCCTTCTTAATTAACCTTTGAAACATAACTATTCTTAATTCTGACATTTTTCTTCTTAATAAGACCTTCCTGCCCACATTATTCTGTCTTGATAAGCCTGGGCATACTTACTTAGTCTATAAAATTAGTGTAGGCATGTAATAGATTTTGCTTCAAGTCTTCCTTCCTCCTCTTCCATCTAGAGTGACAAGGACACAGTAAATTTTTCATTCTAAATATGGTTTACTTCCCCAATAGCCTTGAGCATGATAAAAGTTTATCGGAGCAGTTAACCATAAAAAATACCAAGAGATTTTTGACAATTGACTCCTGATTTGTTAGCCTAGGAATTATGTTTAAGGGCACTTCGTTGAACCTTGTTCATATAGAGCAGAATTAGTTCTTCATTTGGATTTTTTTGTTATTTTTATAATTGAAAGCTAGATGGTTTTTTGAGCAACTTATTAGCATCCAAATTTTATTTTCCTGAATTTACAAAGTTACATAGTATGTAAGAATTTCGATAAGCCATGCACCACACCATGGCTTAGTAATTAACTTTATTACATGAAGTGTTTGCGCCACGGATTAGAAGGTACAAAATATAAACATGCATATAAACCTCATATCCTCCTACAAGGTCATAAAGTAAATCTGAGCATTCAGAAAAAAAACCTAAATGAATATCTTTGTAAGGAGCTAAGCTACCTAGGACTAGATGTCAAATATGTATGCAAAGAAAACAATATGCTTTTGATTTTAGAATTCAGAAGGCTTTAAGAGAGATTTTACAGTCACATGGTAATTATGATAGCATCCGCACTCAGCTAATTATCTGAGACAAGACACTTGAGGTGTAGGAAAGAAAATTGAGTTCAAACATTTGGATTCGGAAAGTCTAAAAAGACATTTTACACTCTTAAGATATCCTTCTATCTACATTATCCAGATGTTCATGCTCCACTTATACTGAAAGTACAATAGAAACAAAGAAAAAAAATGGATAAATAGGAACATTCTCATAGAACACAATAGATTAAACTGTGACACATGATTGCTGAAAATATAAATATGAAAGCAACAAAATGCTCCACATTGTCATCTTTTTATTTACCTTGTGACCAAAAAAATGACCTGCAGGGTCACACTTGAAGAGCTGAGGACCTTTCTCTTCATCAATCCCTAATATCATGGAAACTTTGTACAGAAGAGAGGTGAATCAGTTCAAAGAAAACATTTCATAAGGAGAAAAAGCATCAAAAGATCAACTCAACAAGTGAGGTGGATAAAAAAGGACCTATTCCAAGTGGTCTCATATAGGCATGCTGAGTGTAAACTTGGGATTTGTCTGCAATCCTGCATAGCATTGCTTGCAATTACAATTGCATCACTTACTGTGACAAAATGTTCTATAAACATAACTTTAAGATTTTTTTTTCCAAACTAAAAACCAGTTGCATCCATTAAGCATGATATGTTGTAGGCAGCAAAGGTACTTTCATGACGTTAGTTGGATATAGTTAAAAATTAGCATTGTAAATTCGTAATTTTAGGACTATGAATTTCTTATCTCAGCCGTTTTGCCTAACAAAAATAGTATGAGAATTAATAATCATTCAGAGCATGTATTATATGGAAAAAAACCAGCTTACCATCTTGCCAATACGTCAACAGGCATTTCATATCCATATCTAAAACGGAACTCAGCAGCCTCATTCCTTGCTTGCTGAACTAAAGTCCTTGCATCAGCTGGATAGAACCAAATAAATCGAAATTGAGCATCAAGCTTTAAAAAGCTCAGGTCACAAAGGAAAAATCAAAAATTAGTCCTAGTTTTCAACATACTAAATTTTCAACTGTTCCATGCAAAGAACTTGAACCTCTGCATAAAAATGTTTCCCTTGTAACATTACTTTAGCAACCATCACGTTGTGAAAAACAATTATAAAAGCATCCACTAGGGTGTATCCAACCAACATAAAATCATTTATCCATTTCAATGTCTTGGACGTACTGGGGCTGAAGCTAAATTAGTATTCATAAAACTAAATCTCAGGGGAAGCACACTTTGCACAAGGGAACCAAAATTTTGCCATGGAATTATTCCAATAGTTTATATTTGGTTTGAAGGGATTGGGAAAAAACAAATTGGAACGATTACCAAAACATTGAGAATCATCAAATCCTTCCAGAGGGAGGGTGTTATATTGAAATCATTCCCACTGCTTGTAAAAATTATTTCAATGCAGACCTAACGCCTGCTCAAAATCTAGTAAACTAAACTGCTAGTTAATTAATCGACATTGTCCCATTTTGCCCAAAATTACAATGAAGCAAAACAATACCTGTCATGCCTGTGGCCAGCAAACCAAGGTACTTAGTAATTGGAAATAAATGGCTGACGCTTGTGGGATCCAAAAGCTTGTCCTGCTCACACATCATTATTAATATTAAGTCATATTCAATCCCACATAATACAAAAAAAACGAATAACAAAAACTACCAATAACCCTTCAAACAACCAACCGGGACTTTCTTTTGAGTAACAACACAAACTGAATCCGCCCCGCGGACGCCAATCGAGGTAGTTCCCGCAGCCTTAACAGCCTTGAAAGCATATTCTGCACAAATTCGTCAAAAAATCTTTCAAAAAAACCCTAATTTATGAAATACTCGCCAAAGAAAAACAACGTCACTACCCAAACATAATTAGGCAATAAAAATTGGGGAAACTACAAAGAGTGGGGTAATTTGGAAGTTGAAACGCTTACCAACTTGATAGAGACGACCTTCGGGAGAGAAGATCGTTATGTGTCGATCGTATCCGCCTCCACTTCCACGGCTCATTGTTCGATTTGCTTTTTCTCCTGAGGGTTTAAATTCAGTTCTCTGAGAAATTTGATCGGACTTGATTGGATTGAAGTTCCTTGTTCAAGAGGAATGAGTGTGCGGGCGAGTGGGGGCAATTGGGAAAGCTGGGGTTTGTAAAACAATGAGCAGAAATCTTTTTGCGCAAGACAAGAACAACGAAACACTGAAATGACTTAAACACCCTGCTTCATTTTTCCTTTTCTGTTTTTTTTTTATTCTTTTTACTGAATTTGCTCAAAGTAAAAATATCAAAATTTGAAGGTGAAATTAGGTGCGTGAACTAGGATGGCATTGCGTAACGATGGAACTCGACCCTAACCCAAACAAGAGGTAAATGAGTAGGGTATGAGTTTAATTAAATGAGTAATAATAGTGTATAAATATATTAAAATATGACTCGTGTAATATAGATAGGGTAGAAGATATTGTGTCTAATCCGACCATACTCGACCAAAACCTTAAATCCCTAACCGGCTAACCCTAGTAATAATTGAATCCCACTCCCACATTCCCTCAATTTCAGATTAAGTCTTCCACATTCACTCAACTTCAATCAGTCCCCTGCATAATGGGCTTAATAGATTTTTAATGTGCAAAGCATCAATAGCAGGAAATCAGCAAATGGGCTCAATAGGCTTAACGGATTTGTGGTTCACAAAAAAAAAAAAAATTGCTTGAGCTTCGAGTTCATGGGTAGACCAATATACCTGTCAGGTATTGCGGATTTGGACTGGGGTATTGTAGGTTCGGGTATTTTTCGGATCGAGGTCAAGTATGGATATAAGGTTTGTTTGGGTCGGTTATCGAGTATGGACAAACCCAACTCATACTCGACCCGTTGCCACCTTTAGCCCGACCTACTGAGCATTTGAGTGGACAATGTACCCATTTCAATGTAACCATCCGATTTTACATTGCACTTACGAGTCAAATTTGATACATGGTCTTTTTTGTCATTTGCATTTTATGCCTTTTTTATAAGGAGAAGGGAAAATGAGAATTTGTTGGCATCGTCTTCACCTAAAGATTATTCATGGAGATTATTTTTTCGCTCATGGTGGTAAGATTATTTTTATTTTTGTTTTTTTTATTTTGTATAGTTGAATAGATTTAATGTGTAATGAATGAAATTATGTTGGATATTGTTTATTGTTTTGCCGAATTGTTGTTTAATTTTTATATTTAGGGTTTTGAGATATGTGTTGTTAAAGAAGATGACAATCTACATGAGAAAATTGAATGTTTGTACTTCACCATTCTATTGAACTTAATTCACCATTTGTTGATCTCTATTTACCAATCTTTTAAATAGAGATGTAAATAAATTAAACTGAACTCCTCATGTTCGTGTTTGATGCATAAAACTAATCAAACGTATCCATGTCATTCATTTATCTTTTAAATGTAAAATATGTTCGTGTACAGTTTGTTATGTTTATCAAATTGTTCACAAACGTTCATTGACAGGCGTGTTTATGCCATAACAAATTAGTAATTGTATTTCTCTTTGGTATAAAATATAATACATAAATTAATTAATGCAAATTAAATGTATACATAAAAATTTATAAATGTGTATCTATACACACATGCATATGTATATATGAAATATATTGATATAATTTATCATAGGTAATTTATCATCATCTATTTAACATAACCCGGACTTTTCGCTAGCCCTTTATTTATTTTTCAATTACTTATAATATTATGTATAAATAATTTTTAAACTAATATTTATTATTCACAATATATATGCATGTACATACATTAGTAAAATATTTGTTATTAATATTTATTGAATTCATGTTCACTAACATTTTCTTGTTTGCTCATTTATCTTTCGAATAAAATTATTTGTAAATGTTCAGTTTGTTTATGTTTTGAACAAACTTTTCTTAAACACAAACACGAACAAGCCCAGCTGAACTGAACAATCGAACGATTGGGTTCATGATACAACTCTACTTTTAAGCCATGTTTCCAATTTGTTCCTATATTTATATTATTCGAATTTGACGTATTGTTGATTAATATTCAAATATGTATAATTGGTGAATAATAAAGGAGCCTTCTACTCTTTGAAGGAGCTTGCTCAAGTTATGAAAGAGGTAGTTATGGAATACCAGGGTGGTCTATCAGTTGTTGTCGAGTCTAATTTTGTCAAAATTTATAAGATTCCCACAGTTCAAAATTGGCTTCGGGCATAAAGTCGAATATGTCCGTATGGAATTGGAGGAGGTAGAATTACTTGGTATCAAGAAAGTTGTGCCGGTTTTGAGTGCTCATAATGCGGGGATCTTTTCTTTGTTTAGAAATTGTAAAAATGCACTTTTGTGAATTAACGGGAATTTATAGGTTGTCAGGATTTACATGCTTTAGTGACTACTATCATTAGGATGGTTGGTAATGCAATCTTTAGGTTTACCCATATTCCCCAAGAGAATGAGGCGGCGCATGTGCTTGCCAAAATCGAGTTTTTTTTTTTCTGACTTTAGTTGAACGTTGGTTGTAATTGTTTGACAGAACTGTATGCGGCTTGATCTCAGATGCCCTAAGATCCTGGCTATCTATGTTTCAATAAAGGGTACGCTGATAGCCTTACAGTAAGAGGCGGGCATTCGGGTGGGTAAATCGAGTACCCGACAAAGGAAATTGAAAAACTTTGAAAAAATCAATAATACTATCAGTCAATTACTCATAACCCAGTAAGGGATTTAGGGTAAAATTGAATCCATTCCATTCCAATCTCTTGATCTCGAAATCGACTATTCCCAATGCACACCCCTCCCTAACACAGAGACACTAATTCACCTCCTGTCCCACGCTTAAATTCTGACATCGACAATCTCTCTACGTTCTCACTGTTGGTCGTTGACATGCTGGTCTCCAAAGTCTAAACTGTTCGCTCACCCAGTCACCCCTCATCAATCACTCCTGGTCAATCGTCAACCCAATACCCTCTAGCACTATGGCTTCATCTGTTCCAGTATCAACTTCCCTTGACACTAGACGGTGCATCCTCCCATTGTAGTCATGTAATGACCCAAAACCCACCTAATTAAATTGGAAAAGTCAATTGTTAAATATGGAGGTGTAATAGTTGAATTGGTATCATTTTAGGTGGAAAAATGGGGTGAAGAAGGCCCTACACGTGCGCAGACCGATCCTTGCACGTGGGTAGGCCATGCGGTTTCCACCGGCAGAATTGGATTCTGCAGGGTCAATACCATGGGATGCTGGTTTTAGGCGCTAGATAGTGTTGTTTGAGCATAACTGCTGGAATCTCTTCTATTCTCCTGCCTTTGGAGATTTTTGGGCAATTTGGCGGTGCCAATAGCTCGGGAACTTGGAGGAAATAAAGTTGGAGGTCTTGGGTACTTTTGGGAGGTAACAAATTTAATCTTGGCCTCATTAATCACGAGCCTTGGTTAATTTTTAGATTATATTAATTTGGGGATATTTGAAACCCTGGGTTGGGTTCTAGTGATTTTTGTTGTAATTTAGGCTAGATGATGGGTTGATGGAGTAGGGAAATTCGTTTTAGTGGCAAGCCCATGATTGGATTGTTGAAAGTCTTGTTTGGTTGTTGGATTTTGGCTTATGTGTAATTGTAAACCTAGGCTTGGAACTAGGGAGGGTTTTTGGGACTTTGAGTTTGTTGGAAGTCTTTGAGACTAGGGATTATCATAAGGAATTAGTAAGTCCTTGTTATTGTTGGAATTCCTCTTATTTTGTTGAAAATCTAGGTTTGGTTTTTAATTTGGCCTTGTTGGTATATTGTTGACTTTAGGCCTTGGATTGAGAAATTTGGAACTTGAGCCTTGGAGTTGGACTCGAAGAAGCTAGCCACACCTCAATAAGGCAAGTGGTTAGGATAACTTAAATAGGGATTTTTTTCCCTTTGTTGACTTATGAATTCCTTATATGCTTAGTTGATGAACTTAAGTTAAGAATTGTTTATTTGACTATGTGAGGATAGTCGTCTTGGCATGTTAAATTAGTGGATTTAGGTTGTTCTCTTAGGATGTGTTGATTCTTGATACGGACATATGCTTGGATTTGCATAGTTTTGAAATACTGAGGTCAATAAGTATGTGTGGAACTCTGGACTTTGGCAAGCCATTATTATATATGAATTTGTTTGAGTCACGGGTGATGTAAATCGAGAAAGTGTCAGGCACTGTGCTTCCCTAGATTTGTTTGGGTCAATGAGATAGGAAGTTTTATTGGGTTGGCAGGATTCTATAGAAGATTCATCAAAGACTTTAGTACAATTGCCATACCATTGACATCCTTGATCAAAAGGGAAGAAAAATTCGATTGGGGAGAAAAATAAAAAAGGGCTTTTAATGTTTTAAAAGATTTACTTACACATGAACCTATTTTAAAATTGCCTAATTTTAATGATACTTTTGAAATTGAATGTGATGTTACGGATGTAGGCATTGAAATGTTTTGGTGCAAGGAAGAGTCCCATAGCCTAGTTTAATGAGAAGTTGAATAGAGTTGCCTTGAGTTATCCTACCTATGACAAAGGAGATGTACGCTTTGGTAAGAGCATTACATATGACAGCATTATTTAAGAGGTGAGCAGTTTGTTATTCATACGGATCATGATTTCTTAAAATTCATGAAAAATCAAAATGATATTAATAAGAGGCGTGTTAAGTGGAGCTCATTTATAGAAACTTCTCCATATCTAATCAAATATAAAAAAAAAGGGAAAGAAAATATTGTGGCCGATGCCTTATCTAGAAGATATTCCTTATTAAGCATAGTTCGCAAATCTTAGGATTTTCCCATATTGTGGCCTAGAAAAATACACAATATTGTTTTGCCACAAACACTAGTGTGTGCAATTATACACACCCGCAACAAATATGAGATTAAGTATATTTACAATAAGTATGAGTAATGTTTTACAGTAGGAGGGTGGAGGCATAGAGGTCGTCACAAGGGAGGGTAGGATAGGGCGCATGAATTTTTCCTTTTTCGACATGAGGTAGCAATCTGTAACATTATCCACCACTTCTTGCTCTCCTGCATGCATCAAGTGTCCCATGGATCTCTTTCCACCTTGAGAATTGTGGCACCCTCTAGATCCATCTCGGCCTAGCCATGTGTGGTACATGCCCATAAAACCAACCTTTCACAGTGTGTGTACAATAGTAAGCAATTATGCATGAATTAACCTCAACACAAGTACAAAGGACAAAATATAAATAATCCAAACTTACCATCATACCCATGGTGCACCCATTTATGTACGTCTTATTCTCAATCTTGTGCTGCTTTAGGAAGGTATAGACAACATTCCCCCACACAAACTCCCCAATGGAGTTTAAGTTGTACACATAGTGGATAACGAATCTCAGAGTATATCTGTGCAACGTCGGGAAGTGCAACGATATTGAAAACAAGCAAGATATATACTTTCACAAATTTAGAAATGTACTTCATTCCAGCAAGTTGCCTCAGCAGAGGCACTATCCATTTCTGAACAACATTTCCCTCCTCCCCCTCGAAGTACTTCACCACGATACTCAAGAAATGAACAAGGTCAATGTGGATGTACTGCCCCTGTTTGCAGCCCATTAGATTGAGAAGTCCCAAGCTGGAAACAGTCAAGGAAATCCGCTCACCCAATGTCAAATGACGTTGTCACTAGATTGTAGCATTTAATCAAGGCCTTTAGCCGCTTCATGATGTTGTTACCTATCCGCACCTTACCAAGACGGTAAAAGGGTGCTTCTTTATTGCCGCTTTCAACCTCAGTGTCATAACCTCATCTAGCTCCTTCATCATGCATTTCAACACATTGACCAAGCATCAACTAACAATTTTATCCTCCAGTGCTATTCCATCTTCTTTCTCTTCATCTTCAATTCCTTCTTCCATTTCTTCACCCATTTCCTCTTTCCATTCCCCATCCTCGTCGACTAATGCGGACTTTCTCATACGAGCCATTATCCTATTATAACGCCCCAAAAATTTTAAACCTTTTTGGCAACGTCACTGCCGTACCAGTTTACTCAAACTAGTGGCCAGCTAGCTTGAGCGCGCCGATACGAAGCCGGTATAACAACAAACTGGGGTTATCATAATTAATTAATGTCTTCCATGCCAGAAAAGTGAGAACAAGGCAAAAAGGAATCACTAGTATAACAGTAACAGCATCCACAAGCCATACAGATCATCCCTACCGATATCACAAAATACTCAACATATCCGGGCCTCCCGACCTGTATCCACCACCACCACAATTCCAACCCATAAAAGTATGGCCACAGGCCGGCAGGAATGTAAAGCATAACACAGTATCCCAAAATGAAATCAAAAGCAGGCAACGGATGCATCCTATACTAGTGTCCACTCAACCCCAACTCCCATGTCATGCAGCTGCGCCTCCAGGAGGATCTATAAAAGAAAAGAAAGGCAAAGGGGTCAATACCAAGTACTGAGCAAGGGATAAACAGCAATACGAATAAGGGTCATGCATAAGGAGAAGTCAAGCAAGAAATAGTAATAGTAACACATCACACCGTCCCATACCGGTGCTTCTACCACAAGCATACACATAATGCATATGATGCATGGCCTAGCATACACCTATCTAACCTACATGCAGATGCAGAAGAAATGCCTAGACCGGCACCTACCTATCGCAGCCACCCGCACACGGCCAGGGGCTCAGCCACCCGCACAAGGCCAGGGGCTCACGTCGTCGACTCAACGCCATGCACAAGGCCAGGCGGAGGAATACAGTGCCATGCACACGGCCAGGCACAATGAGAACAGGCTCGCCAAGCCACACGTATCGGCAATGAAACGTCATACATCATGTCATGCAATGATCATAATATCAAGTGTTCAACTCATCGATCTCACAAGTCATAATTACAAAATCCCCTCACCAAAGCGCATGTCAATGTCACAACCTTATTATTATCAAGAATTCCTCAATTTACTTCCTTAGACCATTAGTATCATCAATCACCCATGAGCAACTTTAACCATGAATCGCATATCGCTAAAGCATTAATTAACTCAACCTAACAGTGAGGAACAGGGGATATAATCATATTCAGACAACACAGGATGAGGAAGAATTAAATCATCATTTTCCGAGACCTTCAGGTCTCGCGTTATTGGGGTCGCGGAATTCGATTCAGCGGCCGGGG
>MAYD01589186.1:0-12623 GCA_001909325.1 Ruellia speciosa
ACATAAAAAGAATAATAGTATTTGTCTCTTCATGCTATTTCATAAGAGAAGATGGTATTTAACAAATTTTTTTTTACAAAAACAAATTAAACAACTTATTTGTTAAAATGAATCATGTCTGGAGTATCCTATACATCTGAAATAAATTATTTAGAATTTCAAATTTCAAATTTACTAGACAAATGGATGGAGATTAAGTGGAATAACATATATCTTTAAGAAAAAATAAGAGGATTTAAACATAATTGAAAATGAAATAGAGAGATTAGAAAAAATCCAAGAAAAAAATATTATACAAAAAATGAGAAATGTTGATAAAAATAATAGGTCAAATCTTCATGAATTTCTTTTGATTAATATGGAGTATAAAATAATGCTTAACATCTCGAGAACAATACACAGTATGAGTAAAATAGTGCATATCATGAGTATTCAATATATAGAAAATAATGCGCATCATGAATAAAATAGTGCGTACAAAATATTGTACAACAACATAAAAATGAAAAAATGACTAATTTAAAACTGGAAAGTAAATAGCGAAATAAATTTAAGAGTGGGATTGAAGAGGAAATAGCGGGAGTTTAACAATTTAAATGGAAAAACTTCTCTAAAATTTCCATTTTAATTTAAATTCAGAAAGAAAAGAAAGTGACATGAAATGGCATTTGGCATGAGGAGTGAGGAGCTGGAAAATTGAATCGAGGCCGTCCATTTGAGCAAAGGATCTAACCGTTGATTATTGGGAACATCTGACCGTTGAGTACAAGAGGCTTTTTCTTCTACTATATGCTCATATTATTTTCTTCAAGTTTTAATGCCTTGGAGATATTTTTCCAAGCATAATTTTGGAAATCACGAAAATGGCTTGTTTGTTTTAACTCATGTGTTGTGTGCTGCAACCTATGGATTTATTGTTCCACCCAATCCTCAGAAAATGGTGACCCAAATTCAATGATTATTATTCTTCTGAAAAGGTGGGTATACTCCATTTGACGTGCACTGCACAGCTGTATTTTCCACCTGCTTTCGCGATTTCCCAAACCCTATTTCGGTTTTGCTCCCTTTCCGATCGCCGCCCCCCGCCGGCTTGAAGGGTTTGGATGAACTCGGAAGTGATTTGAGACGGCGTCGATTTGTTGGTGAGGAGTCAAACCTAGCTCGTTCGCGCTCCCTTTATTGACTGGGTCAGTTGTTGGGAGGTGATTGGATGGTGTTTTTTGGAGTGATTGGTGGGAAGGGATTTGGGGCTTTCGTGTTCTGCTTGATTTGAGATCGTATTGTGATCTGATTTTGCGCTCTGGGTTGCGGGTGGAGGAGGAGGAGGGTTGGTACTATGCTTTAGACTAGGGTTTTGATTTTTCTTGATTTGGGAAATTGGAATAGTCTGCGGGCGGGTTTTGAAGCCTGTATAAGTGGTTTTTATTCGGGCTAGAAGGTTTTTAGACAAGTGGGCAAGATGATGATCTCTAGGGGTTTATTCGGGTGGTCGCCACCGCACATACAGCCGCTGACGCCGGTGTCGGAGGTGTCAGAGCCGCCGGAGTCTCCTTCGCCGTATATGGACACGGGCACTGGAGAAGCCGAGCCGGTTGAGGTGGAGGATGAGATCGACGCGGAGGGGGAGGAGATGGAGCCCGCGCCGGCGGCCGTGCCTTTCTCCAAGCTCTTTGCCTGTGCCGACCGCCTCGATTGGGCTCTCATGGTTGTGGGATCCCTGGCTGCTGCTGCTCACGGCACTGCACTTGTTGTCTACTTGCATTTCTTTGCGAAAATTATAGATAAGCTCGGCTTCGACGGCTCTGTCGATGACCTCTTTGATGAGTGCACTCAGGTAATTCTGATTTATGTGTACGCATCTTGCTTACCTAGCCTGTTGATAAATGTTTTATTCAGTTAAATATCTCCATAAATTTGGTTTTAACGATAGTTTAGATCGTCATGTTTGATGGAGTAAAAGAAGAAAGATGTGAAATGGTGGGGTCAGATGAGCAGCACCATTTCTGTATGATATTGCGTTCTCATGTCATAAGTTTCTTGGGAATTAGATCATGCTACGGAGGTGTTTGGTTTTGGAATGGGAATCGGAGTGCTTCCCAAATCCATTATTTACTTCTCAATATAATAGTTCCCAAATGTTATGGTAATATATCCCTTCAAAGTGAAGGAATCTGATGAGCAACCAAATGCTTCCATGTGTTACATAGTTGTTAAAAGAGAGAACCTTAGAGTCTTAGCTTTTCGCCAACTTACAGTAGGTTGAACAATTTACGCCCAGTAGCCGTGCCGCACGCCTTCTGTTGATTTTACAGCAGAAATAAACCAAATATGATTAGACTGTTGTCTTCTTTTTTGTTTAGAAAATAATATTAAAAAATCTTATCATTTTGTTTGGATACAAGGTTTCATATTCCAAATCCAACCAAAATCTGCAACTTACAAGTTACAAACATGAACTTCCCAACTAAATTCTTATTATTCTTATATAAATAGAAATAAACCAATTATGTTGAATAGAACTGTTCTCTTTATATCATCTTTATTGTTTGGTATATGATATATTAAAAAAATCTTTTCACTTTGTTTGGATACAAGTTTTCATATTCCAAATCTGACCAAAACCTGCAACTTACAGACATTGACTTCCCAACTACAGTCTTATTCTTCTTATATATAAAAAGATAAATAAATAAAATGCAGCAACTAAAAAACTATTCAATTTTTATCACTCTGGTATACTGCTATTACCTCACCAATTGGCATGCATGCATAGCTATTTGTTATTCAACTTAACAAAAACACACACTATTTCATATGCCCAAACTTAGATCCAAATACAACATATCTCTCTTCCATTTTTTAATGATGTGCATAAGAAATAGGCCTGTTACTGCATGGCCAATTGCCATTTAGCGGATCCTGACCCATATCCACTAGACACCTAAAAATGATTAATGTAATCTAAATGACAGTATTAGTTTATACTTTGGAATTTGGCCCAGGCAAATCATAAATCTAAGAGTCTATTATTGGAGTGATGGATTTTGTGAATCAAATTTGAAGATATTCATTTTTTAATAAGATATACCAATAAATAAGTAGTCTTTGTAGTATCAAATCAAGTCATCTGGAATTTATTGCTAGATATAGACTGGATTAATTATGCTTCAAGCTGCTTTTATTTGACATGATATGATCTTCATTTCATGTGTATTATGCATTTCATAATTGCATGGTGTTCCTTCTACGCTTATTTAAAATTCAATCAGTATTTATATATTACCTACACACATGCACTTTTATCTGAACAATTATGTTATCTGAACATGATATGATACAATACAGCATAGATAAATCTATATAAAAAATACATACACTATTCATAAACTATTCCCACGAGAAATATAGTACTTGTCAATCCTCGAAAGCATCACGCAAACATATTGCAAATTTTCTTTGTAAAGTAATTACAGTGGAAGAGGATAGGTCTATAGGTGGGCCTTCAATGTGGTGGTATTGTCTAGAATGACCAATGGTTGGTAATGATTCTAATTGAAATTGACTATAATTATTTTGATACACAAGCTTGAGTTGATTACGCTGGCTTGACCTTACTAGCTTGCTTAAAAGCAACTAAAGGAAGATCACATAATTGGGCCCTCAGAACTCCACAACCTTTGATTATCTAACTTCTTTTAAATTGAATAATTACCATCTTAACAATTTATTGATTATAATTAATACTTTTCAAAATCAACCCTGTTCATCATCAAAATTCTCCATATAGTAGTTGATTTTTATGGTCAAGTTTGATTCATTTCTCAACTCTAAGGCCAACAACGCAAGATTGAAGCAGGAGTTAAGGTATGATACAAGGATATATTGTGTGGGATATCTTGGTGAGTAGTTTTCTTCAGGGCTGAATTATGGCCTTTGGGTCTTGTTTAAGGTCTCTGTCCAGACTGAATTCATCTTTATGCGTGCCTAGGTAGGGCAAAACCTTACCCTTAGTGGGCCTACTATTATGTGGTCATTTATAGAAAAGTCTGGTGAGAGAATATGAAATTCTGAGGCCATTTAATAAGGAAAGAAAGCAGTTGATACCAGACACCATTTACACGGCTAGGTTCCAGTCTTCTTTGCATGCATTTACTTTCAATTGGAATACTTAGATGTGGGGTGATCTTTTGTTTGACTTACCATAACAAATAGAGGAGAATGTACATGTTAATTAATAAATTTCATAATCTATGGGTTGCTGGTCCGATAATAGGTATCGTTGGCTCCTATTTAACCTTTTAACTATGTTCTGTTTGAAGAGTGTAATATTTTCTATATGGTAGGTGGTCCAATAATAGGTATCGTTGCATTTACCTTGTTTTTAAACTTATGTCAATGTCATTGAGTTATATATGGTCCAAATTTTGTGTAGCTCACTTTCTTTTGAATTCCTGCAGCTGGCTTTAAACATTGTTTTTATTGCTGCGGGAGTATTTGTTTCAGCATGGATTGGTAAGTTTCTATTTTCTAGCATGTATTTATCTTCTATTAAATGATACACTGTTCTTGTGCAGGCTGCTGTATGCTATAATTTTTTGACTTCTTGAATTTATCTTTTGGATAACAGAGGTTTCTTGTTGGATACTTACGGGGGAACGGCAGACTGCTGTGATAAGGTCAAGATATGTTCAAGTTCTACTTAGTCAAGACATGAGCTTTTTTGATACATATGGTAACAATGGAGACATTGTGAGCCAAGTTCTGAGTGATGTATTGCTCATACAATCTGCCCTCAGTGAGAAAGTAAGCCTGTTTAATACATTTTTATAGTAACAGTGGTTTAACCAGTTTCACTAGTAGAAAATTCTCATGTGGACATGCATTTGATGTAACAGGTTGGAAACTATATTCATAATATGGCTACTTTCTTTAGTGGCCTTGTAATTGGATTTATCAATTGCTGGCAGATTGCCCTAATTACCTTGGCAACTGGTCCCTTAATTGTTGCTGCAGGAGGGGTGTCCAACATCTTTCTGCATAGACTTGCTGAAAATATTCAAGATGCTTATGCAGAAGCTGCAAGTATTGCAGAGCAGGTCAGATTCTTGATGTTCTATTTGCTTTGCTGCTGGGAGTTTCCTGCGAACTCCTTACCTTCTGGAGTGTCCAATATGTTCTTTTTATGAGTTAGAATAGAGAGATAAATATAGTACTAGTGTTGAAGAGGTCCTGACTCTGCTTATATAATTGTTGAGTTGTTGATAGATATAACTTTAAAGGTTGTCTTAGTTGACACATGCTCTTTCGGAAATGAATTCGACTAACTGCAGTATGTTTGCATGCTGAAATCTTTTTATGAGTTAGAATAGAGAGATAAATATAGTACTAGCGTTGAAGAGGTCCTGACTCTGCTTATTTAATTGTTGGGTTGTTGATAGATATAACTTTAAAGGTTGTCTTAGTTAACAAATGCTCTTTCGGAAATGAATTTGACTAACTGCAGTATATTTGCATGCTGAAATCTTTTTACCTTGTGCAGTCTTATCCAACATTGGTTCAAATAAGATATTTGTTTATTAAGTTGCCTAATAGTCTTCTCATAATGTTCAGTCTGTATATAGACAAACCTTCACCTTTCTGTAGAATCGTGTGATACTTTTTCCTTTCATGTTACGAGTAGGCAAAGTAGAAAAGTTCAATTAACACCTGAAATGTGAAAAATAACTTAAATTGAATATACAGAAGTGCTTCATTGAGTTGAGATACACTCACATATACATGCGATGCAAAAAAGGGAAATTTCCTGAAATTCAGATGTATCAGTGTGTTCTCTAAATCTAGTTTATAGTGTAGAAAAATCATGATAAGGTGATCCAAATAAATTCCTTGATGAAAAATTCCCTTCATTATGATTTCCTGAAATATTCTCAAAAAATTTTAGCCCGTATTTTATGTAGACTATTTCTCTGAGGTTCTTAAAATTTCTGTATCGTGTTGCTGATTTGTACTTCGTATTCATCTTATGCTGACTACAGTATGTTGTCATGTTTTTAACCCCCCTTTTTTTAAATTATTGTTCTACAGGCAGTTTCTTATGTTAGAACCTTGTATGCATTTACCAATGAAACTTTGGCAAAATATTCATATGCAACTTCACTTCAAGCTACGCTTAGATATGGCATATTAATAAGTCTTGTTCAAGGGCTTGGACTTGGTTTCACATATGGACTTGCAATCTGTTCATGTGCCTTGCAACTTTGGGCGGGACGGTCTCTTGTTAGGCGTGGAAAAGCTAATGGTGGCGAAGTAGTAACAGCCTTATTTGCTGTTATATTGAGTGGCCTGTAAGGAACTTACCTCACTTTTATTTTAACTTAATATTATACTTGCTAATGAATGAATTTATGTTTGATAGAGGACTGAATCAAGCTGCAACGAACTTCTATTCATTTGAGCAAGGGAGAATTGCGGCTTATAGATTGTTTGAGATGATAGCTCGGTCATCTTCCGCTGAAAGTCATGATGGAGTTACTCTTCAATCTGTTCAGGGAAACATTGAGTTTCGAAATGTGTACTTCAGTTATCTGTCTCGCCCTGAAATTCCTATCTTGAGTGGATTCTACCTCACTGTGCCAGCCAAAAAGGCTGTAGCACTTGTTGGAAGGAATGGCTCTGGGAAAAGTAGTATTATTCCACTTATGGAGAGGTTTTACGATCCTACCTTAGGTATTACCATTTACTACCATATTAATTTCACATTTGTACGCATTATCTCATTCAGGTCTTATGTGAACTTTGTGTCAAATTCTCTGATTTTTTCTTGCAGGAGAAGTCCTGTTGGATGGTGAAAATATAAAAAATCTAAAGCTGGAATGGCTAAGAAGTCAAATTGGGCTAGTCACCCAGGAACCAGCTTTACTGAGCTTGAGCATCAAAGATAACATTGCTTATGGACGGAATGTCTCTCTAGATCAAATTGAAGAAGCTGCAAAAATAGCACGAGCTCATACTTTTATCAGCTCCCTTGAGAAGGGATATGATACTCAGGTTCTTTTTCACCTAACCCAAGTGTCTTATCGGTTGTTGAATTTGGTTTTCTGTGTTGCACTGACACAATTGTGGTTCATTACAGGTTGGTAGGGCATTTGTAGCAATGACAGAGGAACAGAAAATCAAGCTTTCAGTCGCTAGGGCTGTGCTGTCAAATCCATCTATTCTGCTTCTGGATGAAGTCACTGGTGGACTTGATTTTGAAGCTGAAAGATCCGTTCAGGAGGCCCTGGATCTGCTCATGTTGGGCAGATCAACGATAATAATCGCCAGACGTCTAAGTCTCATAAAAAATGCTGATTACATTGCTGTGATGGAGGAAGGTCAGCTTGTTGAAATGGGTACCCATGAAGAATTACTAAATTTGGATGGCCTTTATGCTGAGCTGCTGAAATGTGAGGAAGCTACAAAGCTTCCAAGAAGGTACAATAAATTAACGATCTAGGTGATTCTATGAATTCCAATGGTGGATCATGCTTCTGGATGCTCATGATAAATGGACACAGTTTTGTCTTTCGAAAATTAAAAAATTTATGGCTTCTTTTGAATGGTTCATGGTTCTTTTTTCTTGTTTATTGTAATATTTGTTCTTATGATGAAAATTCAGGATGCCAGCAAGAACCTACAGAGAAAGTGGAACTTTTCAGATAGAAAGGGATTCTTCTGCAAGTCGCATCTTCCAAGAACCATCATCCCCTAAAATGGCCAAGTCGCCGTCTCTCCAGAGAGGAATGGCTGGCCACCACATGTTTCGGCCCTCTGACGTTCCATTCAACTTGCAAGAATCTCCTAAAGTTCTTAGCCCTCCTCCAGAGGATATGATGGAAAATGGTGTTTCAATGGATGCAACTGATAAAGAACCTTCAATAAAGAGGCAGGATAGTTTTGAGATGAGACTACCAGAGCTGCCTAAAATTGATGTTCACTCTGCAAAGCGACAAACAAGTGCATCAGATCCTGAATCTCCTGTTTCTCCGCTTTTGACATCTGATCCTCATAATGAACGTTCCCATTCACAAACATTTAGTCGACCACTTAGTGAATTTGATGGTGCCCTTGCGACCATGAAAGAAACAAAGGGGGACCATTCTCAAGAAGTTCCCTCCTTTTGGAGACTTGTAGAGCTTAGCCTTGCAGAGTGGCTTTATGCCGTTTTAGGAAGCACTGGTGCTGCAATCTTTGGCTCATTTAATCCCATACTTGCATATGTTATTGCACTCATAGTAACAGCGTACTATAGAGCAGAATCTGAGAGACATAGACGGCATGAAATAGAAAAGTGGTGCTCTATCATTGCTGGGATGGGAATTGCCACAGTGATTGCTAATTTTTTGCAGCACTTCTACTTTGGTATAATGGGGGAGAAAATGACTGAACGTGTTCGACGAATGATGTTTTCTGGTATGTAATTATTTCCTGGTATAATGTATTCATTGGTATTTATGCCTTATGATTCTTTCTAGTGAATACTTAGGCTTCATAGTAATCGCATAAAGTGAAAATCCTCCTTTGCACTGATGAATACACCTTTTTTGATTTTATTTATTTATTTCTTTTCTACAGCAATGCTTCGGAATGAAGTTGGATGGTTTGATGAGGAAGAGAACAGTGCTGATAACTTGTCTATGAGATTGGCTAATGATGCTACTTTTGTGAGAGCTGCTTTTAGTAATCGACTTTCAATATTCATACAAGACAGTGCAGCTATCATAGTTGCAGTTCTCATTGGGATGTTGCTGGATTGGCGGTTGGCACTTGTGGCCTTGGCTACTCTGCCCATTCTCATGGTTTCTGCCATAGCACAGGTATTTGTTAAGTGTATCAATTTGTAGTATATGGATTATGCTTTTTGCATGAGTAACCACTCAACTACTTGCACAAAAAGGGGAAGGGAAACACTTGGAAAGAATTATAAAAGAGATTGTCATATTTAAATTTAAATTAAATGAGAATTCGTACAGGGGAAATGTAATTGGAATTGTTTAATATGCAGAAATTATATATATCAGTCTGATTAGTTAGGAGTGATTTTGTTCACATTTGGTAGGCAGTCTACGTTGATTTTACATACAATGTTTTACATTCAGCACAATTTATGTTTGCTAATTTCTGTAGAAACTTAATGAAATTCCTGCTATGTTTTTGCAGAAATTATGGCTTGCTGGATTTTCAAAGGGTATCCAGGAGATGCACCGAAAGGCATCTTTGGTCTTGGAAGATGCTGTTCGAAATATTTACACCGTTGTGGCTTTCTGTGCTGGCAACAAAGTAATGGAGCTCTATAGATTACAGCTTCGGAAAATATTTTTGAAAAGCTTCCTCCAAGGAATGGCAATTGGTTTTGCATTTGGATTCTCTCAATTTCTTCTTTTCGCTTGCAATGCACTTCTTCTTTGGTATACGGCTTTGTCGGTGAAGAATCGCCATGTGAGTTTGCCTACAGCTATCAAAGAGTACATGGTTTTCTCTTTTGCTACGTTTGCGCTGGTTGAACCTTTTGGCTTGGCCCCATATATTCTCAAAAGAAGAAAGTCCTTGAGATCTGTCTTCGAAATAGTCGACCGTGTGCCTAAGATTGAACCTGATGATAATGCAGCCTTGAAACCACCAAACGTTTATGGCAGCATCGAACTGAAAAATATCGATTTTTCATATCCCACTCGGCCAGAAGTCTTGATTCTAAGCAATTTCAGTCTCAAGGTTAATGGGGGGCAGACTGTCGCAGTAGTAGGTGTTTCGGGGTCAGGAAAGAGTACCATTATTTCCTTGATCGAGAGATTCTACGATCCCCTTGCTGGTCAGATATTACTTGATGGACGAGATTTGAAATCTTACAACTTGAGATGGTTGAGGAACCACCTAGGTCTTGTTCAGCAGGAGCCGATCATATTCTCGACAACTATCCGGGAGAACATCATATATGCAAGGCATAACGCGAGCGAAGCGGAGATGAAGGAAGCTGCAAGAATTGCAAATGCCCATCACTTCATTAGCAGCTTGCCTCACGGATATGACACACATGTTGGGATGAGGGGTGTGGATTTGACCCCTGGTCAGAAGCAAAGAATTGCAATTGCTCGTGTTGTTCTGAAGAATGCGCCGATTCTTTTGTTGGACGAAGCGAGCTCATCCATTGAGTCAGAATCCAGCCGAGTGGTGCAAGAAGCTCTGGACACTCTGGTCATGGGGAACAAAACTACCATTCTAATAGCTCACCGGGCAGCTATGATGAGGCATGTCGACAATATCGTTGTGCTAAATGGCGGTCGAATCGTTGAGGAAGGGACCCACGATACACTAATGGCGAAAAATGGTCTGTACGTCCGGTTGATGCAGCCTCACTTTGGTAAGGGAATGCGCCAACATAGACTTGTTTGATGAATGTACGAGGTATTGAACAATTCACACACCCACTCACGTACTCACTTATGCCATTGCTTCTAGATAGCAACACGCTCTTTTCTATCCTATGATCTTAAAATGACAACTCCTATGAACTCAACAACATTGCCAAAGGCATCATCAATGGTTGAACTTTGGGGGTAAAAGATACTTGTTGGCGCATGTAGAAGGCACACGACAGCTTTGGCAACCGCATGTTTGGTGAGGAAAGTTGATGGGTGTTATTGCTTTTCTTGTGATATATATAATTGTTTAGATGCATATTCTTTTGTAGGTAGAGGCAGATTTTAGGGGTGTATTTTTCATGGGGGTTGTAATTGGTTTGTTATGTGTGGGATTGCACAAGTTTTAGACATATATCACCAGCGCTTGTATGGTGGTCTTTTTTCCTTGCTTATGTTTCATTTTATGGGTGATTTTGAGGTGAATTAGATTCAGTTTTACTGGTGTATACACACACTTTGATGTACATCTTTTATTGGCCGTGAGCAAAATTTTATGGGAATGTCCGAGTGTAGAACAAAAAGGCATTCGTTGTAATCTGTTGTACAGCAGAAGACCAGAATATCCACGAATTCTCTGCTTTCGTTTGCCTTCGTTTTTTTTCACCGTTCCCGTTTTAGAAATTGTTAAAATTGATTTCACTATTTTTCAGTTTTAAATTTTGATTCGAGGACGATGAATGCCAGTGGCCCACCCTCGGAATTAAGAGGGCAAATATGAGAAAACATATGAACTTGGAACTCCTGTCACATTATGCTATTCGTAAATCAACCATAAACCAGTAAATACATCACAAAAAAAAAAAAAAATGTAACCTCTTTTTTCCACACCACATTATAAAAGGGAGGGACAAGGGTGCCTACTGCCTAGGTGGGTGGCAAATCCGAATCCCCAACCACCAACACGTTTGGACGGTTTAAAACTTGCATTTAGTCTCACACATATATATAAATAAAAATAAGATTATATATATAAACATAGGAAGCCATAAGCACGACTGTAGAAACCACACAGAGCATCAGTTTGTACACATTAAACTTGCATTTGCTTACAAAGCTACATTTTAGATGTCCAGCACTCTAAAGGAGTCAGCTACCACTTTTAGCTGGTTCCGGTACCGTTTCCACCGTCTCTCATTAGCTCCCACGATCAATGTGTAGTATCTTCCTGCATAATTCCATAATGTTAAAATATCCTAATTTTCATATTAGTAAGCAAGCAAATAGACATGGGCTCAGTTGGTAACGAGTAAGGACCAGAAAATGCTTGTCAAGCAGTGATATTTTTTAAGTCCTTGAAACTAAGTTGACGCAGCATCTGAAGTAAAGCAACTGGAAATTCTCTCTGAGTTGATTCTACTGACTCGAGTTCTAAATCGATGTGCAGAAGTCCAATATAGGTTTAAACTTTGAGTACTTATTTAATGAGTGGAATACTAATGTGTTATGTGATGGCACAGGAGTCATACCATTTCCAATTGCTATTGTTGCAAAGGCTGCTCGGGCAAAATTTGGGGACGTGAGAATGTACTCAAATGTGTAGTAGTTTCTACCTTCAATGTTTTTCTGCACTCAAAAGATTGATCAAGATTTAATACCATTTTTATCATATACGATGAAATAACGATATTACTGCATAAAATGTAACACAGGTAAACATAAGAAAGAGGTAACATGCAATTTGCTTAGATCATAAATGTCGAGAAAATGACATGGAAAGGAGGGGCGAGTGAAGGTGGATGGAAAAGGATCGAAGTTCCAAGGAAGAATAAGGAAGAGTAAGTTATTACATATACGGACGAAAGATTAATATGATTTAAATACATAACCTTGTCTTTTATTATGCATAAATATTTCTATAAGTGTTATGCATAAGATAAACTCATCAGTGCAAAAACTACACATATACTATCATTCAAAACAACGTATGCATATTCTCACTTATCAAAATCTAGATAAGTAGATCATTCTATATCAATAAATACAGTTTATATATATGGAAACTTGAACCACTGATTTTAAGTAATCAGCGTAAATTAGACCAAATACACTTTCACAGTGAGATACATATAAAACATATGATGGATGGATAGACCGATTGATATTTACGCTCACAAGCCAAAAACTTTCACATGCACCAATGGATATACTCGTGTATGAGATATTTAG
>MAYD01589240.1:0-13947 GCA_001909325.1 Ruellia speciosa
CAAAGTGAGGTCACGTGTTCCGTTTGAGCTATCTATATAGCAGAATGACAAAGTAGGATCTAAGCGCTGAATTTGCAGGGTATTACAGTAACACCCCAGCCCGCTGTAGGGTTGGAGGTGGTTACGTGCCTCCAGGATTGAAGTCTGGCCCCACAGATCAACATATGTTCTTTTCAGTGCGCTTTGGCCTCACTCGCGCACACCTTGGGAAACTTCCCAAGGGGGTCACCCATCCTAGAATTACTCTAAGGTCAGCACGCTTAACTTTGAAGTTCTTATGGGATGATCATCAGAAAAGAAAGGTGCACCTTGTTGATATAAGTAGTTTTTCAATCCTTTTTAAACTACCCCATCTCGGGGTATTACACAAGGCCTCGCCTAAACGACACGACAATCTTAAACAACTCATAACCGACAATCTCATCGTATAATATCAACATAATTAGATAACCGCGAGTACACATTGACCTTTTTATAAATCATTGTTAATTATAGAGGAAAAATACCGTAAAAAATTATTATATCAGTCCAAGTTAATTTCTATGTCCAAAAATCAGTACCACCTCGGGGTCGGGCCGCGGTCTCCCCTAGACCGTGGTGAGACCGCAAAATTTCTAGTTTAGAATCCAATGGGATTCCCGTGGTGCTGACGCGGTCCAACAAGACCGCGATGAGCTATAGCTAGCCAAATTCAACAAAAAGCTCCAAATTTCAACAAGTAAGCATAAGGAATCCAAAAATGCATAAAACATCAATTGCCTAATTGCTTAAAGTGGAGGAAATCAATTCCTCACCCGTGTCATCGCCTAATAATAATTTGTTTATTTCATAAAATTAAAACTAAAAAATTACTGGTGATATTGTGCCTAATTTTCCGATAGTGAACTAATACGTAACCTTGTCAAACTAAATTTTCCAAGCAAAATATAAATAGAATTCATTTTCCTCAAACACTGAAAGTAATAGGATATGAGGTCTAGCCAATTTGGTAAGGCCTTTAACTTCCAACCAAGTGTTGGTGGTCCAAATTCCCACCCTGTCCTATCCCTCCGCCCATCCCCTTCCCCTTGCCATACATACGATCTATTATTTCTTTTATTTTCTAGTTTTTTCATGTATTTTTTTAATGTACTTATTCAATATGTTGTCAAACACTAATAATATATAATTAAAATATTAATCAATCACGCGTAACATTTGTAAATTTGAATATAAGTTTGTAAAATAAATAATTTGTTTAAAGTACTGTATAAATCATTTGAACCACACGAAACAACTGTAAATGCTCGAACAATTATAAGTAGTTAACAATTCATACATATTATTATAAATTAGTTCTATTTTATAAATGAGTGGACACATATACATTTTTCCGGTCAAATCAAATCAATCGTTAATTTAATGTATAAAATGAGGAAATTGAAAAATAAAAAATTATCACATAACATGAAGTTATAGCATTACATGACGAATCGATTTAATTTATGAAAAAATAACTCCCTTCGAGCCCCTCAAATATATAGTATGGATATAGACACTTACGGTTGATTTGACAAACATTCGTTATACAGTGCTCCTTCTCCACTACTGTTGGTGGGGCCGCCCCAACGAGAGATGAGGGCACTACCCGAATAATGAATAATGGGTGCTGTTAAAATTCCCAATTTCCCCCATTTCTTGTAGACACGTAAGTCAAAAAAACAAACACAGCCCCCAGACCACGGCCAGACCCCAGTGGCCCACCTAATATCTCAATTTTCAAGATGAAAGAAAATGAAACCAAATCCTTTATTATCAAAAACAAGCAAAGGTCAAAAAAACTCAAGGGGAAAGGAAACCAAAACATAGTTAAGAGTAGTAAAAGCAAACCCCGAAAAGAAAAGAGAAAAGTTTTAATGGGAATTTAACTTTTCCACATCAATTCAATTAATGGCCATAAATATTATTCAAAACGGGGTCTATTCCTTTACACATATTTGGCGGTTTTGAAAGCACAAGGAATGCCTTCGACTCAACGTAAACAACCTTCGGCTATTACTACTATATAATAATACTCTCAGCCTTCCACCAACACCTTCAGTTACTGTTGTCTCACTCTCACACATACTTCCCTTCTGCCCAAATCTCCCACAATACTCCTCATTTTATTCCTCCATTAAACCCTTTAATAAAAACCTTTGTCACGGGAATTGTAACAGTGGCCATTCTTCTGGTTTCTTAAAGAGGTACTACTTACATTTATTTTCTCTGCAAGTGTATGTTCTTGAAGGGTTTGTATGGAGCAGAAAATGGAGAAGAAAATTAGTGATGAGACGATCATTTGCATACTGACTTTTTATGTTCATTGCAGATGGGATTTAACTGGAGATGGAGTTTGTTGTTCGTGTGGTGGGCTATTCTTCTGCAGATTTTTGTGGTGGCTGAATGTGCAAAGCCAACAAGGAAGTTGAGTATCTGTTCCACTCTTATTTTCTGTTTGTTTTTATTTGCAGTATTTCTGTGTTTTAATTTATTCGTCTGTTCGAGAGTTATATTGCAAAATTAAATTGAACTGAGTCCATTTTCACAGTATCCTTCCTGTTTGGAAGAAAAAAGAAATTTATTCCATGATAGACAAATGCATGCCTCCACACTTAGTTGATGGTTTTTCTTTAGATTGCTATTTATGTATGTTATTCTAATACTCCTATATTATACTGCTATATATGCAACATTATTGAAATTGCCCAAGAAAATAAACAAATACAATGTGATTTAGCAGAGAAATGAAAAGGGCAGTTGATGTTCTGTTGGTTCCAGGTTCTTCCATTGTTAAGCCTTTTGTCTCTTTAGTTCATCCTACGAATCTTGTCTGAAAAGCTCCTCTCTCTCTCTCTCTCTCTCTCTACACACGGGCTTTGGTGTGTTCAAATGTGTTGGGTGGAGTGGTAAGTCTTGAATATATAGAGGCAGGAAAAGTGAGGTTGATAGCATTTGATACCCCACTAACTTTATATATACACTCCCGTGATCACCTCCCCCAACTAAAGTGAATCCCACTTCATATATAGTATTTATGTTTATATGTGTATATATTGTCTTCTCCAGTTTCCTTGTTTTTTATTTCCTGGGAATATTTTACTAAGACTAATGGTATGTTCTTAGTCACATCCCCATGTATAATAATTCACTAGTAAATGAAGCTTATTTTATGTGTTACAAATAATAAGTTATGTACGTATGTAATTATTATAACATTAGAATTTGTTAAGAAAATGAAAAGATAGCTTATTAGCAAAGATTAATATTAAATATTTAAGGTCATGATTTGATTATCATACCAGCAAATTTTTTTTTTTTTTTTTTTTTTATTAAAAATGAAAATTTTGGATTTATATATTTGCGACGTACAAAAATGCAGTTCTCTAAGGCACATAATTTTAATAATAAAGTAAAAATGTTCAAATTAATTAATGCATGTATTTACTGGTAATTTAAAAAAATAAATACTCAATCCATTGATTAGTTTTGAGTTATAATCACATGCATAAAGTAAAAAATATAGTTAGTTTATACAAACATAACAAATTTGTTCTTATGTTCAATTGTCCATTGACCAATCAAAATTATAACAACTCCAATATAATATTGATATTAAACGCTGAAAAAATCAATATATATAAAAAAGAAATCCCACCATCCACCTTAGTATCACCAAAAAGATTAAAAGAATTAATATATATATATATATATAATAAAATTGTTAAAATGTAAATATTTATAAATATCATATAAAACTTTAACTAAAAGTCATCTTTGGTTAATGAAGGGACTATATATACTAATGGTAAGAAACTTCTTTTTAATGTAGATAATGAATGTGATTTTTTATTAAATATACTTGGGGATTAGCAGGGTAAATATTGAATAAAATAGACATTAACATTTTTAGCAGGGATCAGTTACCCACTTATCTCCATATTTTTATACAAAAATGAGGAACCATATACTACAAAACTAAGAAGAGGATCGACTTTGCACCACATATACATACATAGATACACACACAAACATATATATATATATATATATATATATATATCCTTTTATCTTATTTCTTTTAGCTCCTCATATTTCATTCAACTAGATTGTGACACGTATATTTTTATTAGTTACAATTTCATAAAATTCTACTAACTCCATGAATAATAATGTAAACTACAGACAGTCAGACACCCAAAAATTGTGAGAGAACAAAATCAAATAAAAATGTAAACAAAATTATACTTATCACCAAATTATACGTTGAACACTAAAACACATAAAAAGAAATGGCGTTGAGAACCTCACTACTTCACACAACAACAAAATGTTCATTTGTCTCAGTGAACCCGTGAAATTAGACTATCGGAACTTCGCATCCGATGTGGGGCCCACAAAGTATGGGGGTCTTCATGTTCATGGTAATCTCTGGACCAGTCCGGATTAGTGCAACTATTGTAATTTAATTTTATATTACTCCCATCCATTTATCCAAAAATTGCAGCACATCATTTTTATTTTGTTATTCAAAATTTGGAACACTTTCTTAAGGTAAAATTTTCTCTTATATCATTAGAAGATATTATATATATATATATATATATATATATATATATATATATACTTCCTCCATTTCTTTTTATTCGTTACACTTTCCTTTTTGAGCGTTTTTTTTTATTATTTGTTACACTTTCCTTTTTGAGTAAGTTTTTGTGGTGAAATGAAGAGTATTTTTGGAATGAGCCCCACTGTTTGACTTTTTTTGTGTGTGGTGTGATTGTTATTATATTGTGGGGCTAAGGGTATTTTTAGAAAAAGTGATCCTCCTTAAAATGCGTGAAAAATGTGAAGTGTAACTAATAAAAAAAACGGAGGAAGTAAATATCTTTATATTATTAATAAAATTTTCCAAAACCCTATTTGTTAGAAGGCATGCCAAATCTAAAATGGTGTAAATTTTGACAAATAAAGAAAGAATATGTATATATATTTATACTTTTATTGGAGTGTGTGTGTTTATCATATAATTGGATTACGTAGGTTTTATAGTCACTTAAAATTCAAGAGGTAAAAGGCTACTTAGGAGATTTAGTGGGTCACATTATAGAATTTAAAAAGTAACAAAGTGAAAATGTTTTGTTAGTAAAAATTGGACAAATTGAGTATTTTTTAAGAAAAAAATTACCAAAAATAATAATATAATTATGTTAAATCATATTAAAAAGAAAAAGAATGAAGTATGTTTTGGTAAAGGTTTTTAAAAGTTGATATCCGTAAATAACATCAACATGTTGAGGCTTAATATTATCATACACCTTGGTGACTTTCGATATGATTGGTAGGATTCTGGTGGGATTCCTATTAATAGAAATGCATGGTGAATATACCGAATAGGATATTTGGTACAGTGGCCGAATACCATAGCGTGACCGTGAATTTACAGCCCTATCATTAGGCAGTTCACGGGAATGTGTTTCAAGTCTCTGATGTGTGCACTCCTGGCCTTATCTTAATTAAATTCTTATTGTATAGAGCTATTTTTAAAACTATAAAACATTGCACATTTTTATGCGTGTGTCAGACATTTCTTCTTCTTTACTGATCATTGTTTCAATTGCTGAAGGCTCCACAAGAACAACGATGACGATGCCATGTATTACCCTCCCGTTCAGTTGCATGACTTGGAAGACCACGTAAGATTATTTCATAGCCCTTTTTGTTATTTTAATGTTTGTGATTGTTTAGTGTATTACTAGTTTACCTAAATCAGGATTAATGGTATTGGATCCTCTTCTTGAAATCAATACTCCAGGTGGTCTTGGACAATGGCATTCTCAATGTTACCTTGTCGATTCCTGGCGGTATGGTCACCGGAATAGAGTATAATGGCATTGATAATTTGCTGGAATATGCTAATGAAGAAAACAATAGGGGGTATGCCATCCTATCACCTAATATAAGCATCTATATATTTGATGTTTTGAAATGTTTATGAGTTCTTTTTTTTTTCTGTGTAGGTATTGGGATGTGGTTTGGAGCAGCCCTGATCATCCACATGATGTTTTTGATAAGTATGTTTAATTTCAAAACGGTTTCTAGAAAATAAGATTGTTGGCATGAAGTGTAGGCTGTTTATTTATATACACAGGCTGATTTCTATGCTAGAGTACTTTGTTCTCTCTTTCTCATGCACTGATTAATAAAGCTAGTTGTTGGGTATGATGCAAAATGTCCATTAGTTTTTGTGTCTGTACTATATGACTAAACAGTTGATCGAGGCGTATGATGACCCAGGTTAGATGGCACCAATGTATATGTTATTGTGGAAGATGAGAATCAGGTGGAGCTCTCATTTGTAAGAACATGGAATTCCTCTGAGTCAGGGCTTTCCCTAAACATTGACAAAAGGTGCATTGTAAGTCTTTAACACAACAGTTCATTCTTGTTATCCACGTACCGTTACATATTACTGAACTTTTTTGTGCTTGGCTTCCCTTTGTGTAAAGATTCATAATGCTTCGTGGTGATTCTGGCTTTTACTCGTATGCAATTTTTGAGCGTTTAGAGGGTTGGCCTGACATTAATTTCTCTCAAGGACGAATTGTGTTTAAGCTTCAGGAAGATCTGTAAGGGGCTCTTATGGCATTTTCTTAGTTCCGAGCTTCAATAATTCAAGATAATTTTGGCCAAGAGTTGTTGACCAAAGCATGATTTTGTTAACATTTTGTTTAGGTTTCAATTCATGGCAGTCTCTGATGATCGACAAAGAATCATGCCAACGTCTGAAGACCGTAAAAATGGTGTGGCTCTCGACTACCCAGAAGCTGTTCTCCTAACAAATCCAGCCAATGAACTACTCAGAGGAGAGGTTATTTGCTTAATAGCTTTAACACATGTTAGATTAGGTGTATAAATACGAAAATGTACTTGATAACATTGTTTCACAGGTAGATGACAAGTATCAATATTCAAGTGATAACAAGGATAATCGAGTACACGGGTGGATCTGCTCTGACCCTCCTACTGGATTTTGGGTCATCACTCCTAGCAATGAGTTTAAAAATGGGGGCCCTGTCAAGCAAGATCTCACTTCTCATGCTGGTCCGATTGCACTTTCGGTATGTATAAAATTTACCTTCACATTTCTTAAAGCTGTAAAAGTTTTTAACATTTTATTTTGGCTAAAATGGAAATGCACATGTAGATGTTCTTCAGTACTCACTACGCCGGGTTGCCATTAATGCTGGAGTTTCGTGACGGTGAGCCATGGAAAAAGGTCTTTGGCCCCGTGTTTCTTTATGTAAACTCAGTGGTGGCAGGTGAAGATCCGTTAAAATTGTGGGCAGATGCTAAAGAACAGGTTTTGGTGTCGTCTTTTTCTGGCTACTTAAATCAAGATTCGTCTCCTATTGTATGTTTATTTTCATTTTTTCTCTGTTAAGATGCTCATAGAAGCAGAAAGCTGGCCGTATGATTTTCCAGCTTCTGAGGACTTCCCTTATGCCGAGGAGAGAGGAACAGTCACCGGGCGGTTACTGGTTCGCGATAGGTTATAACATCCTGGTTTTCAAAATCATGCCAATTTTAATGAAACCTATAAATAATTTGCCAACTCATGAACTTGTTTTGCAGCTACATTAATCCTGAAAGACTTTTGAGTGTAAATTCTGCTTATATTGGATTGGCTCCCCCAGGTGAACTTGGCTCATGGCAACGAGAAAGCAAGGTTTCTTGCATCTTATTAATACAATGAGCATTTGATATTTTTGTAGTTGTAACTGAAGTTATTTCACTTTAAACATAGGGCTATCAGTTCTGGATTGAGGCTGATGCCAAGGGCTATTTCGCAATTAGAAACATTCGAACAGGGAACTACAGTCTTTATGGTTGGGTCCCTGGATTCATTGGCGACTACAAACTTGAGGCCCAAATCAACGTTCTACCAGGTTTGGCATTGCTCGACTTTTACAGATGATAATTCCTAGACCACAGTTTCATCTTAAACTTGAATTCTGAATTGGTTATACCTATTCGTTACCTTTTTGAAAGGCCGCAAGATTAGGATTGGGAATCTTGTATTTGAGCCTCCGAGGAATGGTCCTACTTTATGGGAAATTGGTGTCCCTGATCGCACAGCTGCTGAATTCTTTGTGCCCGATCCTAACCCCCGACTTATGAACCAGTTATACGTCAGTGAGGCTGATAAGTAAGTATACACAGCATGATCACCCCAATTCATTATCTTTTCGTAATACATACAGGCAATGTGCTGATATTCTTTGATCAAATTCAGTAGGTTTAGACAGTATGGGCTCTGGGATCGGTACACTGACTTGTATCCGGACACTGATTTAGTTTATACAGTAGAAACAAGCATTTTCCAGACAGATTGGTATTTTTCACATGTGAACAGGTACGTATTATTCAAGCGTCAAAATCTACTGAACTCTGTTTTTCTTGTCACTACTTCAAAACTGAGAATTGTACGGGTGAAATTGTTATTCAGGAATATGGGTAACAAAACGTACGTACCCACGACATGGCAAATTTCGTTTGATCTTGCTAGTGTAGATGAATCCGCAAATTACACCCTCCAAATTGCATTGGCATCAGCCAATGAAGCAGAGTTGCAGGTATGCTTCTTGATTTCTTGTTACAACTTCATTTTTTTTTTTTTTCCTATACTCCTGTTAACCGATACATTGTTCAAACATTTCATATACTTCATGAGTCGTGTGGTACCCCTTTTGTTTAATAGGTTCGAATAAATGATGTAGCAGCTCAAGTCCCCCATTTTACAACGGGGCTGATTGGCAGAGACAACGCCATTGCTCGACATGGAATTCACGGATTATATTGGTTGTATAGCGTTGGAATACCGGGTACTCTACTGCTCAGCAACACTAATGTAATCTTTTTGACTCAAATGAGAGGATCGAGCCCTTGGAGAGGAATCATGTACGATTATATACGCCTTGAGGGTGCTCCATCAGTGAATTAATATATGTATATATACACACACATTACATATATATAGACATGAAATACTAAAATTATTTACTGACATGGTATATATTCAAGCTGGATTAATTAGCATGCAGAGCATATTATATTTTTGAGTATGGTTTAAGGTTGATTATCATCTAGTTTTCGACTTGTGCATGTCTTATTATGGGCAAAAAGTGTTATTGTGGCATAGTAAATTTTTCTTTTCTGCAGGGAACTTTGGATTTTTAGCTATGGTTTGTCTTATTTTTCTGGTGGCTGCACCAAATCGGTTGAATAATGCTTTCTGGCTTCCTTTCTCGTCATCAGTGCCATGTACTTTTTTTGAAGGGAGGTTTTAATTAAGAGTCAATCAGTAGTGCGTGAAGCACCATCTTAATCCATACAAAATCATCACAATAGTCGCAAAAGTTTGACAATGAAAACAGAAAAAGCCTACAACAAAAAACTCAATCCCTTGAGCTGGGTCACCCTTAAGCGCGGCAAACTTACAGCCACACCCGCATTGTGGTTGTCTCGAAGCGCCCCTCTTTGACGGCACATATGCAAACGCATTTTTCGCTTGAAGTATGTGACAATCCTAAACTGCTCCTTCATTGTTAATCAGGTTTGCTTGAAGTATGTGACAATCCTAAACTGCTCCTTCATTGTTAATCAGGTTTGCAATCACACCAAACTGTTGATTGATGAATAAAATGTATTTTTTCATATCTTATTCAATGAGCAGAACAGTGTATAAATACAAGCTTGTTATGGATATAGTTTAGCTAATTAAGGGAAAGAGATCATCCTAAATCAAATCAGATCAATCTATTTTAATTACTGTAATCTCCACACTCCCCCTCAAGTTGGTATGTGGATTTCAAACATGCCCAACTTGCCCAGATGTTCTTGAAAAATTCGTCCGTTCACTGCCTTAGTAAGAGAGTCAGCCACTTGGTCTTCAGATTTTACATATGGTAACGTGATTATCCCACTCTCTAGTTTTTCTTTGATAAAATGTCGGTCCACCTCCACATGTTTTGTTCGGTCATGCTGAACTGGGTTTTCTGAAATCTGTACGGCGGCTTTGTTGTCACAGTGTAGTTTGATTGCTTTGTTCGGAGAATATCCAATTTCAGTCATCAGTTTCTTGAGCCATAGAATTTCTTTTACCCCTTTTGCAATTCCCCTAAACTCTGCCTCTGCACTTGATAAAGCCACGACTGTCTGCTTCTTACTCCGCCATGTGACAAGCTTGCCTCCGACAAACATAAAAAATCCCGAGGTAGACCGCCTATCTCCTTTATCTCCGGCCCAGTCCGCATCGGTGTACCCTTCTATGTTCAGGTGACCATGTTTCCTATATAATATTCCTCTTCCAATAGCTCCTTTAAGATACCGTAAGATTCTCATTGCTCCTTCCATATGAACCTCCCGTGGATCGTGCATGTACTGACTAATCCGGCTAACACTATAGGCGATGTCTGGTCTAGTGTGCGCCAAGTATATTAGCTTCCCGACAAGTCTCTGATATCTCTCCCGGTCAGTGGGGCTACTTTCTTCTGGACGGTCCATGTAGTGATTTGGGCAAATCGGTGTTTCTGCTGGTTTACAATCCAACATTCCTGTCTCTGCTAATAGGTCCAGAATATATTTTTTCCTGTGTGATGAATATTCCTTTCTTTGACCTTAATACCTCTATTCCCAAAAAATATTTGAGTGGGCCAAGGTCCTTCATGTCAAACTCTGAGAATAGCCTCTCTTTTAAGTGATTAATTTCTTCTGCATCATCTCCTGTGATGATCATATCATCCACGTAGATGATTAGGCAAGTTACTCGGTATCCCCTCCTTTTTAGGAATAACGTGTGGTCAGCATTACTCTGTATGTAGCCTTATTTTTTCATGGCTTGAGTGAACTTTCCAAACCATGCTCGTGGAGACTGCTTTAGGCCATACAAGGCTTTCTTAAGACGGCACACTTCTCCTGGCTTAAAGTCATTTTCGTATCCAGGTGGACTTTCCATATACAGTTCTTCCTTGAGATCTCCGTGAAGAAAGGCATTCTTTACGTCGAACTGTAACAAGGGCCACTCCAGATTTGCTGCTATTGAGAATAGTACTCTGATTGTATCCAGCTTCGCTACTGGAGAAAAAGTTTCAGAGTAGTCCATCCCATAGGTCTGAGTGTATCCTTTTGCAACCAGTCGAGCCTTGTGTCTTTCGATACTTCCGTCTGCTTTATACTTTACAGTGTAAACCCACCTACATCCGACAGGTTGCTTTCCCGGTGGTAACCTACACTTCTCCCATGTCTCATTTTTCCTCAGGGCCTCCATTTCTACTTCCATCGCTTTTACCCATTTGTCTTCCCTCATGGCCTCATGAACTGTCCTGGGTATTTGTTCACGACACATATTTTCATTCAGGCGTTTTACTGATTCTGCGAGCGAGGCTCCTTTTGTTACTTTTGCCACTGGATATTTGGATCGAGTTGCCTCATACTCGGGACAGTATCTTTTAGGAGGTATACCACGATTGCTCCTTGGAGGTAGTTCATATTGCCTTTCCTCCCCCTGTCGTGATCCACCTGTGCCACTCAAAGTCCCAGAAGTTTCACAAGGAAAGATAGGGTTATGGTTATCAAGTTCAGGCTCCATAGAACTAACAGTAGAGGGAATATTAACCTGTGACTCGCAAGGGATCTCCGCGTTCGTGTCTGGCGTAGGGTTTGTGGTCTTTGCAACGGTCTCAGATTGTGTCTCCAAGATTTGATCATGGGCCACAACATGTACCTCATCTACATTTACCTCCCCCTGGCTCAACCAACTGTGGGACCCGACCTCATCTCCTTGATCCTTATCCTGAATCTCCCCCTGGTCCCGTAGTTGGTGGGACGAGTAAAAGTAAGAGTTTTCATCAAAAGTACAGTCGAGGGTGGTATGTATGGTTCTGGTGGAAGGATCATAACGTCGATATCCCTTTTGGTGAACACCGTATCCGACGAACACACACTTACGAGCACAAAGGTCAAGTTTGGTCCGGTGAAGATGAGGAATGTGAACATATACAGTACAACCAAATATACGGGGTTGGAGTTGCAATGGAGGAGGGATAGTATGGTAAGTGGCTAAGGTATGTAGAGGAGTAGTCATTTTCAGGGTACGAGAAGGTAATCGGTTAATGAGATATGTACTTGTGGCTATGGCTTCAGGCCAGAAATATCCTGGCATATGGGCTTCGAGTAACAGGGCCCGACTCATTTCGAGTAGGTGACGATTTTTTCTTTCTGCCACACCATTTTGTTGAGGGGTATGGGGACAAGTGGTTTGGTGAATAATTCCATGTGTATTTAAAAAGGTAGATAACGTAGTGTTAACAAATTCCCCCCATTGTCGGATCGAAGTATTTTAATGCGGGTATCAAATTGAGTAGACACCATATTATGGAAATGAATAAACGTAGACCCTACTTCAGATTTGGTACGCAAGAAATAGACCCAGATAACCCGAGTACAGTCATCAATAAAGGTGACAAAATATCTATATTTATGAGAGCTAAAAAATGGGGAAGGTCCCCAGACATCAGAGTGAATTAGATCAAACGGTTTATTAGACTTATTTGAGGATGTAGGAAAAGTCGTTCGATGGCTTTTGGCCAACACACAGGTATCGCAAAACAAAGAGTACTCAGGTTTAACAAAGTTAGGAAAAAGGGTACGAAGGTAACCAATAGACGGATGTCCAAGTCGACGGTGCCAGAGCCACAGTTGGTGAGGAGATGAGTCATGTGTCAAAAGAGCATGTCCGGAGCTTCCAACCTCATCTACGTAGTACAATCCTTCGTGCTCAGTACCACGCCCAATAATCGCCTGACTGCGGAGCTCCTGTAACAAACAGAAAGACGGATATATTAGGGCAACACAATTAAGTTGCTTGGTAATTTGGCTAATGGATAAGAGTTTGCACGATAGCTTTGGAACATATAAGCAGTCAGAGACACGTAAAGTTTGGGAAATTTGGATATCTCTTGAGCTCTGAACGATACTTTGTTTTCCTGACGCATCAGTAATATATGGTTTAATCGGTGGTTTTTGAGACACGAAATCCGAAGGATCATAGGTCATGGTGTGAGTTGCCCCACAATCAAATATCCATCGAGAGTCCCGGGTAGTATTATGGGAATTATTTTTCACAATTAAGCTATGGGCAATAAAATTATGGGGGTTTTGATCTAATTTGAAGACTCCAGGGACTAAAGTGGACATAGGTGAACCTGCAGGGGCTAAATCATCAATATTAAAATTTACCGGGGCTGTAAGGGGAAAATTGTAATTTTGGCAACCAATATGTGAGGGGTTAGGGTTAATCATCCCTAACCCATTACCTCCTTCACCATATGAGGCGCCTCCCATGGCCGTGAGTCCCGTCGCCGTTTCGTTGCAGCCGCTGTTGCCGCGGATGGTCTCGCGGCTGCCGCAGGTAGCGGCAGCAGCAGCGCTGCCTCCCATGGCTGTGTATCCATTCGCCGTTCCGCTGTGGCCACCGTTGCTGTGGATGGCTTCGCGGCTACCACTGGTGGCAGCGGCAGCAGCGCCGCCCTCTGTACCTCTCTTATGTCCCTCCTTTCGGCTGCGAAGTTCATCCCACCACTCGGGATAGCCTACCAATTTGAAACATGTCTCGCGGGTATGGCGAGATCCACCATAGTGAGTGCATTTCTGTCCACTTCTATCGTCCCTTCTCCGATCTCCATGCCGGGATGATGACCTTGTGTCTGACCGGTTTTGTCCCTTCGCCGCCAGTCCAAATCCGATGCCCTCTGTTGGTGATGGGGTGACAACCTCGTTGCCCGGGGTAAGGTGTACTCGGCGGCGGATGATTTCGTTTCTGATGTATGCATATGCTTCATCAACTGAGGGAAGGCGTTCTCGGTTTAA
>MAYD01589598.1:0-13122 GCA_001909325.1 Ruellia speciosa
TTTTAAAAGCAAAATCATCTTGCTAAACTTTTAAAAAAATTACAATGGAAGAAAGCATGATCATTAGAGGCCAAACAATCGAAAACAAACTCAAATCAACAAGAGAATTGCAGCGGTCCGCAAGGACCGCGGGTCCCTCGACCGCGGACACCCCCAAAACCAGACGACCCAAAATTGATCCCCTACCCTCTAGGAATGCTATGGTGCAAGAATTATCTGAATACGCTAAGTGGTTAAGGAGATACAATCCAAAGTTCGACTCTACGCTCTCAAAACGACGTCGAAATGGGTCCCTGAGTTATGAAGCGCTAATTCTAAGGCTTCTAGACTCTAAAAAGATGGGGCATTACAAGCATGCTTAACCTTGAAGTTCTTATGGGATTGTTACCAGAAAAAAAAAAAAAAGACACACGTTTAATCCTTGTTGTTAATATCAAGAGACATGCATTACAAATTTTCAATGCAAGTTGTGCATTAATTAATTAATTAAGAGGGTTATCAGTTAATTTATCTGAGAATTTACCAAATCTCATCTGGATACAAGGTGTGCGATCATAATCTCCTTATGGGGGCCTTGTTGCACCTTGTGGTGTGTGCAGAGGCAACGTGGTAGCTATGCAAAGCGTCAACTTGGATCCATCTCCAAACCCATACAGGAACGCGACTGCATTGAAGTTCGTCGCAATAGGAAGCAAATCCTGCAACACCTTCATCCAAAAGTTTGGCATTGAAATTCCGTCCTCGTACCACCGCAGAGTGGTCAGGGCATGGTTAATCCCCTCCGAATAAGTAGGCGCGTATAAGTCCCTATGGCCCAACAATTCTCCAGCCAAGCGCCGCTTCACCGTCTTCCAATGCACCTCGCTGCTGAACACGAAATTAGCTATGACCCAAAATCCACAGTTGCCGTCGGCGCACGCATCAATGATTCTTCGAACAAATGAGCGAATCATCCAGAGGATCATGTCGATATACGGCAACATCTCAGGATCACTGCCAGCGCTTAAACCTGCAAGAAAAACACAACGGCTTGTATCAAGCACAACCTGCAAAAAAGCACAATGCTTGAACTTACAAAGAGAATATTCCATACTTAGTTGCAGCTGATGAAATTGTGCTGGTTATAGTGGTCCCGCTCGTGGACGACTGGGTGCTACAGCCTCGGCCACGGGAGATCTTGCTTGTCTTTCACACGAATTGACTCTACGCCTGTACTCTCACTTGCTCTTCTCCTGCCGTGTGGATGCACTCCCCTTCGGTCGCCCTTGCACGTTCGCCTTTACCTCCGGTTCATCGTACCCGACAGCTTCAGGTTGAGTTTCTGGTGGACCATGAAGGTAACTTGCCGTATGAAAACCCGGTCGCTCATGTTCACCTGCATAATTACAGTGATTGTATTCCAATAAAGTAGTTCGAAATGACACATACGCAAATTGCAAATTGTACTAATGTGCAAACCTACTGCACCATCTCCTGCCAGAATCGTTGGTCATCCGTCTCCCTGTCCGTCTTGGGCTTAAAGGATCTTGCAGCTGACGCGTCATACACCAAACATTGCCAGAATGCGTGGACAGAGGCAAGGGATATCGAGGTGTCTGAGGCCATTGCCGAGGCCATCTCACAAGCACATGGAGGTCGTGCATCCACCTAATTACACATCCATAGCTCGCACGCACATCCAGGCTGACCGACTTCAATCGCGTCAACTCCTTCGCCATTAAGTACTGACTGTAGTTGCTCACCTTGTAAGCCAGCTACGTCAAAGGCATACACATGTGCTCCGGTTTGACATATCTTCGGGATTCGCGTATACCTGCACACACATGGCCATAGATGGATATAACATTTGAATACAACGTAATGTGGGACTAATAAAAAACATTTTTGTCATACTGAATTTCCATGAGATGGGATGTTATCTCCTTATCCACCTTAATCCACACCGTATCTAGAGCATCGGTGGATAAGTTCAGCCACTGGTTTATTTGGTTGTGTGCACTCTCAACTCTACATGTCGTAGTGTTGCCGAAGTGAAGGACATGGTTCATCCAAGCTTGAACGAACTTCTCCTTATGCACCAACCACGTACCATGTACATACTCCATGAACTGTGGGAAACTATGACCATACTTGAAGTCCGCGGCGTCCATGGCAGCCTCGTATGCATCCATCATGTTCGCTTGCTATATACCTCTGAAGGCTCCATGCGCGAAGGCGGCGGCCATCCCTTTCTGTTTTCCACCAAGCTTGTACACCTTGTCCTTCACGTCCTTGTAGATGTGCCATGTACACAGGAGGTAGGCGGACTGTGGAAATAGCTCTCTTATCGGACGCATCAGACCCAGCTTGCGATCAGTGACAATCGCTGTGGGCTCATCGCTCGTAGCCTCTGAAGAACCCACTGGTAACTCCTCTTCCTCTCATCTTGCATTATCGCATACATAATCATGAAGTTCTTATTCGTCGGTGTCATCCCGATGATCTCGTATAGGGGTATCCGATACCAATTTCTTCTTATTCGTCTTGTATCATTTTCTTTTAAGTTTTAGACATTAGTCTGCATCAAAGCCACTGAAAAGTGTTCAAAATTTTTTTCCCGAGCAATGATAATCACCATCGTTACATTTAGAGCCTTACCTGCTTTAAATGTGGTGTTTAATTAGACACTTGGAACTATTTTTTGAATTTTTTTGAAATTTTCTACTTTTTAATTTTTCAAATATTTTCTCAACTTCAATAATTGTCAATTTAAACAAGTGACCCATGTTTAATCAGAAGTCAACAAAGGGTAATTGATTAATTGTTAAATCAATCCAAATTTTATTAAGTCCACAGCTTGGGCCCAAAAAGTGTCCAACCCCAATTCTTATGAATTTAAGCCCCTAACAATTTAAACAATCCAAAAATATCAATTAAACCATCCCATGTTTCGGGCAAAAATCAAACCAAAACTTTAAGTCCAAAATTCATGAACTCCTTTCAATAACACTCCATATTAATTCAACAATCTCCCAGAATCAAATTTTCAACACCTGTCTTTCCAACTTTAACTTCCCTACTCAGATTCCACAACTTCCCCATCTCAATCCCAATTTTCATTGACCCAAATTCTCAATCCCAATTTTCATTGACCCAAATTCTCATCAAGCACTTAAGACCAAAATCTTCAAATATTCATCCTTCTTATACTAAATCCAACACTTCAACACAATTCAGACTTCTCAACCACAAAAATAAGTTAGAACTCAAAGAAACTTCATCTGTTAGTACTTTCAATTGAGCGTGAGAAAATCAACAGATGTTAGCCAAAATTGAACTTCATAAATCCAAATTTCAGAAAATTATATGTATTAACAACTAACCTGTAATATCCGGTATTACAGGTGGATTCTAATTCGGATTTAATTGGAAATTAGACCGGATTAATTAAGGAAACCCCAGAATTTGGTGTGAATTTTTCGCGAATTAAATTATCAAGGGATAATTAATTCAGATATGCGAAATTAAGGGGAACAGATCGGATTATCAGATTTTGTCGACGTCACCATGGATTAAGTTAATCTCGATTATACAGTAGAAAGACTCGATTCTCAATCATGGGTGAAGGATGCGAAGTTGAGTCTGGAATTCCGCTAGGGCTGGACTATCGCGCCTCGTGTCTTTTTTAAGATGCGATATTGAAGCAAAAGTATGCGTTATGTGATCCTAAGGCAGGATATCACAGATTGCATCTCTTATAAGATGCGATGTCCGATTATTGTGAAGGGCAGTATGCAATTATGAAGCAGGGCATAAAGATGCGATATTACTGAAGGGGTAATATGAGATAGTGAAGCATGAGCATGAGTATGCGATCCTAGGAGGATTATCGCATATTGCATCTTTTAAAAGATGCGATAGTGAGGGGAATGCGATAATAAGGCATGGCCGGAACATGCGATAGAGAGACTGAAGTATGTGATACTCGATTTTTTCACAGGCTGGAATATGCGATTATGGCTGAATTATGAGAGCTACTGCATGATTCTCGATTATTACAGCTTATTCAGCTGATTCTCGATTTTGCACAATAACTTTAGATACTTGATTTCACTCCATTTTCATTTAGGACTGGAACCCGACCCTGTTGGATGTGTGTATGAATATACACATTTAAACACTTTAGTCTCATTGTTCATCTTCTTCAAGATATTCCAGACCTCGTTTCCATTATTCTTGGTTACTGTTCACAGTGTGTGTATAGCTCTACTTCCACCGATCAAACCTTAGAATTTTTTGGAATCCAACACTAGATCCACACTTTCAACTGCAAGTATACAGTGTCCCAAGTAATACTGGATGAGTATCCAGGTCGAATCCTCAGGGAAGGACTTAATTGAGATTTATTAAAATTGTGAACTTTCGTAGCAAAAACTGATGGAATTTAAAAGTTCAAAGATTGGGTTGTATCAAACTACGAATTCTACTCAAAGCTTGTAAAAATGATTGCAATTTGTTGCTTTACTCTGGAAATTGTCGAAGTCTTCCGATTAGGTGAGATGGCCCCCTAGGACTCTACAGATTTGTCCCCAATTAATTGTTTCCTATCGCAATCCATATTTTAATCAATTCCAAGTTCCCAATAATTAATAAAACCTAGGTTTCTTCCGAATTTCTAGATTATTACCATTAAACGAGCAATACCAATTGATCGCTTGCCTAATTCCCCCATTGACATTGTTAGTTGATTGAATTACCTACCCTAATCCCTTCCGAACATTAATTTAGGTTATGTATAGAGTTGCAGAATTGGCCAAATTCAAACAACAAATATTAAATTAAATCAACAAAAACTGGAATTGAAGAAAACAAAAGAATTCAAAAATTGTTCACAAATCCTCAAACCCTAGGGTTCCAACTAGATGCTTAGCCACACATGGCCGGAATAAAAACAGATAAAGTCAGAATAATCAAACAGACAATATATGAAAGCACGAAATATACGACCTAATGATTGTTCATCTTTGGACCGAAGGAAGCTCATGAATCTCCAGAGAATGTTTTCGAAGTAAAATTGAATGAAAAAGATGGATATGTGTCGTGTGTATCTTGTGTATTGTGTATGTGATGTGGATGGATGCTCGATTGTCTCAAAATCGTGTGTTTCTCTTCCTCAAATAGACATAGATGGGTTCCCGGATGCTAGGCCTTACATCAGACTTCAGGCCCCTAGGTTGCGCATTGAGCGATCCTCAAGGACCACTCATAGGACCGCTCGGGTCTCTCTAGGGTCGATCGTACTGCCTGGTGAGCGGTCCAGCGAGCGGTCCTCGAGGACCGCTCGATCTTCTGGTCCCGGTTTCTACTTCGTGCGTGTTCCAATGTGCGGTCCTGGTCCTAGGTTTGGGGCTTCCAGCTTTTGTTGCTCCAAAACTCCAGAAATTAAGTCGTGAACCTCTCAAAACAGCAAAACAATGCACAAAACAATGTAAACCGCATCAAATATTCAAACTAACTCAAAATTGATCATTTCAAATGATTGACATCAAAATATTCACAAATTCGATCAAAAAGTTCTTTTAAACAATGAGTAAAAACCCAACTTCTTGCAAGGTATCAACCCAAAAACTTGGTCGTGCGAAATTAATTCCACACTTTCAACTGCAAGTATACAGTGTCCCAAGTAATTCTGGATGAGTATCCAGGTCGAATCCTCAGGGAAGGACTTAATCGAGATTTATTAAAATTGTGAACTTTCGTAGCGAAAATTGATGGAATTTAAAAGTTCAAAGATTGGGTTGTATCAAACTACGAATTCTACTCAAAGTTTGTAAAAATGATTGCAATTTGTTGCTTTACTCTGGAAATTGTCGAAGTCTTCCGATTAGGTGAGATGGCCCCCTACGATTCTACAGATTTGTCCCCAATTAATTGTTTCCTATCACAATCCATATTTTAATCAATTCCAAGTTCTCAATAATTAATAAAACCTAGGTTTCTTCCGAATTTCTAGATTATTACCATTAAACGAGCAATACCAATGGATCCCTTGCCTAGTTCCCCCATTGACATTGTTATTTGATTGAATTATCTACCCTAATCCCTTCCGGACATTAATTTAGGTTATGCACAGAGTTGCAGAATTGGCCAAATTCAAACAACAGATATTTAATTAAATCAACAAAAACTGGAATTGAAGAAAATAAAAGAATTCAAACCTTGTTCACAAATCCTCAAACCCTAGGGTTCCAACTAAATGCTTAGCCACACATGGCCTGAATAAAAACAGATGGAGTCATAATAATCAAACAGACAATAAATGAAAGCATGAAAAATGTGACCTAATGATTGTTCGTCTTTGGACTGAAGGAAGCTCGTGAATCTCCAGAGAATGTTTTCGAAGTTAAATTGAATGAAAAAGATGGATATGTGTCGTGTGTATCTTGTGTATTGTGTATGTGATGCGGATGGATGCTCGATTATCTCAAAATCGTGTGTTTCTCTTCCTCAAATAGGCATAGATGGGTTCCCGGCCGCTGGGCCTTACATCAAACTTCAGGCCCCTAGGTCGTGCATCGAGCGGTCCTTTGAGCGGTCCTCAAGGACCGCTCATAGGACCGCTCAGCTCTCTCTTGGCTCGAACATACTGCCTGGTGAGCGGTCTAGTGAGCGGTCCTCGAGGACAGCTCGCCAGGACCGCTCGATCTTTTGGTCCCGGTTTCTGCTTCGCACGCGTTCCAATGTGCGGTCCTGGTCCTAGGTTTGGAGCTTCCAGCTTTTGTTACTCCAAAACTTCAGAAATTAAGTCCTGAACCTCTCAAAACAACAAAACAACGCACAAAATAACGTAAACCGCATCAAATATTCAAACTAACTGAAAATTGAAAGAACTCTTGACATAACACAACACACTTCTCATTGCACAATTCGAACTCTTGACACATCCCATACGCACATTTTATTATTCCAGGGGATTGAAAGAATAGGCCAAGGCTCAAAGAAAAATAAATAAATGCGGTGAGGTAGAATAAAGGCCAAAAGGGGTAACAAAAGGGTAGCAAGCTGCCTTAATCATTTTCTAATTCCAGTTTCAGCAATGTCAAATCGATCAACAAGCAAGGCAGATGATCTTCACACTAATTAATTGCATAACCCATGAAATAAAACATAAAGGCTCAAATCTCGCAATTAAAATAGACTTAAGAAAACAGTGAACTTTAATAATCTCGAGATGAAAGGAATTAATCCCACTAATATCAGGCAATTAAGTTAACGACTTAAAACTAGCAAATTAAAGGCAACAATCTTGGTGGGAATGTGCAGTGAGCAATGTAAAAAAAAAAGAAATTTGAAGACGTACCTCCACATCCTCACACTAAGTTCAGCATTGTCCTCAATGCCAAAAGAACTTAAAAATCAAAAAGGCAGATATTAACATGGCAATTAAGATCACAATTCATCATAGAAAATCCAAACATTAAACAAATCCAGACAATGATAGTTCAAGTGTTTGTCATAAACAGCCATAGGTCCAAAAAGAAAGAAAAAAGGAAGAAAAAACACAGATACCAAGGAAGAATCAATCACCCCGACGACCTCGACGACCAGCTGGTCGCGAAGGTCCGACCCGATCAGTAGGACGAGGGGGGCTCTGGCCTCCATAAGAGTCACCACATCATCGTGAAGGGCCTCCAGATGGCCCTCGATATGCTCTCGGTGGTGCACATAAGTGGCCCAGCGCTCATCAGATTGGCGCTGAAACGCAGCCCATCGCTCATCAGATTGGCACTGCATAAGGTCGAGGCGGGCAAAAATAGCATCAAGGCCCCCCAGCGGAGGAGGTGGAGGAACAGCTGCTGCCGCAGGAGGAGGGGGCTGAACCGGAGGAGGGGGCTGCTGAATGATGAACTCCTCAGTGGGAACAGGCCCTTCTGGCACAAGCAGAACTGCCGGAACTATCTTACCGGCTGTAATATCAGTTTTCCTCGTCTTGTATACCAAAATTTTAATAGGGCCCGCGGGCTGGAAATCGCAATCAACCCCAGCAAAGGGAACACGGAAATGGTGACAAATCTGGGTGATAAGGTGGACATAGGTAATGGACAATGTAGGGGTCATGGCAATGTCCATCATGTTTCAGAATATCAGCCAACCCACATTGGGACAAATCCCACGGGCAATATCATAAATGAACTCAGCTCGAGTGAACGAAATGCAGTGGTCCCGACTCTTGGGGAAAATCCGCCCCAACCATAAACGTGCTAACTCCTTCCATGGAGTATGCATGTACAAAGTATGAAACTCATTTGCATTTATAGAATTGAGCTTAACAGTGCGGGATAGAGCATGGGTAATGGGAATACCTCGCTCGGGAGTCATCTCAAGATAATGTATGTCTGGGTGATCAGTCGGCAAGCCCAGAATTTCATTAATAAGTGCAGGCGTGACTGTAAACTTAACTCCTCTCATTGTAACCTCGAAATCATCCGGATCCCCAGCATAATCATTGATATGAGGGAGTTATGCAAAAAATTCCAGAGCCAAGTGAATAGAACCATTCTCGGTGGGATGAAGTGCGAACTGCTGCCATCCCAGCCATTCCAAGATAGGCTGGAGGCAGTCATCATCTAAGTATTCAGGACCAATGCCCCGTTCGGGCATAACAGTTCTAGAGGTGCACAACTCAAAATACCGTTCTTGAACCTCTCGACTCGCGAATTTATCCCAATCGCGTGCAGTAGGTTCAATTTCATCAGTGAGTGGAGCACGAGGCTGCCAAGGCTGGCGACCCTGCTCAATAAATATCTCTTCATCAGAAGAAGGAGTTGGAGGAGGAGAGGCTACTCGTTGTCGGCGACGAGGAGGCATTTCCTACAAAATAGACAAACAGTTAAAATCAATTTCATCCAACCAACCATTCTCACACTAACATCGATGCTACCATAGAATGTGGGAAAAGAAATAGAGGCATCGGCAATCGCACAAATAGCATCAAGAATCAATTAAACACAATTCGCATCAATGTCACAAAAATAAAATTTTGGTAATCACAAAATCCAACTTCAAACAATGCTATCAAGGAGTGTGGAAAGTGACATTTAATTGGGAGACAACACTCATAGCAATTATGAAACAAAAATCATCAAAAAGCGTCAAAATCTTCATTGGGACATTTCATCGAACACCTTATGTGCAAAATAAATCAAGTTCACTTTATCATTCAAAATCAATACCCATCTATCCCCAAATCACAATGCTAAGCAATTTTTGATTATAAACAACACAACATCACACAAATCGCAAGGCCCATGTGTAAACCAATCAACAAATCTATTCCCGTACACCAAAATTAATCTACTTCCAAATCAAATAAAAATTGTTGCCAATGCTCAAAATCAACATAATAATGCTGCCAACATCAGTTAATACCTCAATAGAGTAATTCAATCGAAGTTTGAATAAGAAAATGTACCGAAATCGAAGAACCCTAGCTTGTAGAAACCGTGTGGTTGAGGCTTGTATTACCAATGAATCACCACCAAATCAAAGGGAAAAGGAAGGGGAAGTGATGTTTGTGCAATGTGGGAAGTGTAAAGGAAGAAAATCGCACCTTGGGAGCTTGAGGGAATCGATCGAGAGCAATGGAATAGGAAGAAAAAGGGAATGGTGCATTCTGCCCGCCTGTTTCTGATTTTTAAACTAACAGGGCCGAGCGGTCCGACGAGCGGTCCTTAAGGACCGCTCAAAGGACCGCTCGAGGGTCTGTCTCTTGAACACACTGCCGAGCGAGCGGTCTAGCGCTCGTCGGACCGCTCAGGTGGCAGATTGATTCTCGACCTTCTGATGTCGTCGTGCGCGAGGTTCAAGGATCCCTCTTCCTTCAGAGATCGAAATTTCTTGAAATATGAGACTCGAAAACACTCCCAGAGAAGAGGTTAAAAGCTTCCAAAGGCCAAAGACGACGAAAAGAAAAGAAAAGAAAACGAAAACAAAAACGAAAAGACTCAAACGAAAACAAGGCAAGAAAACACTAAAGTGGGTTACCTCCCAAAAGTGCTGCATTTCAAGTCAGCAGCCAAACTACCTCCCAATCAATCCATGTACCAAGCTTTGATTGCCCAGCACTCTACCTCCATAAATGCCTTGAGGCGATGGCCATTAACGGTAAATCATCTATCACCCTCCTGCAGTTCAATGGAACTAGAGGGAAAAATGTTAGAAATAACGAATGGTCCAGACCACTTAGACCTCAACTTACCAGGAAACAATCGCAGTCTAGAATTAAAGAGAAGAACCTTTTGCCTAACATGGAACGTCTTACTCTTAATTCGTTGATCATGAAATTTTTTAGTTCTCTCTTTATAGGAAGCAGCTGTATCGTATGCTTGATGACGCCACTCATCAAGCTCATGTAATTGCATGATCCTATTCTCATCAGCTTTGGCCAAATCAAAATTTACTAACCTGGTGGCCCAATATGCCCGATGTTCTACCTCGAGGGGAAGATGACAGTTCTTACCAAATACCAGTTGGAAATGAGACATTCCAATTGGTGTCTTGTAAGCAGTCCGATAGGCCCACAAAGCATCATCCAGCTTGTCAGCCCAATCTCTCCGTGTGTGCTTCACAGTTATCTCCAAGATGTGCTTGAGTTCCCGGTTCGATACCTCCACTTGTCCACTTGTCTGCGGGTGGTAGGGTGTGGCAATCTTATGCTTCACTCCATACTTTACCAGAACAACATCCAGCTATCGATTCCGGAAATGAGAACCCCCATCACTAATGATCGCCCTAGGAACTCCAAATCTTGTGAAAATATTTTTTTCGTAGGAAAGCTATAACTCACTTAGAGTCATTCGTGGGCAAAGCTACAGCTTCAACCCACTTAGAAACATAGTCCACAGTGACTAGGATGTAGTAGTTACCATTCGATTGGGGGAAAGGACCCAAAAAGTCTAATCCCCACACATTGAAGAGTTCTACTTCCAATATACCTTTCTGAGGCATCTCATCTCGCCTCCCTATGCCTCATAGGCGCTGGCATCGATCACATCTCTGCACATAATCACGAGCATCTCGAAATATATGAGGCCAATAAAAACCAGATTGTAGTACCTTAAATACAGTTTGGTTGGGCCTAAAGTGTCCTCCAACTGGAGAAGCATGACATTGCTTGAGAATCGAATGAATCTCACTCTCAGGTACACATTTTCGAATGATTTGATCTGCACAAAAATGAAAAAAACATCACTATCATCAAAATGATAAAAACGTACCTCTCGCATAAACTTCTTCAACTGGTGGGGTGGCAAGTGTGTTGGAATGTACTTGGCCACCAAGTAATTCGAAATATCAGCAAACCAAGGATCCTCCTTCCTTGTTAACACCATCAACTGTTCATCCGGAAAGGAATCCGGAATTTCATCCTCAATTTCTTCATCCTTTGGCAAGATACGGGAAAGGTGGTCAGCTACCACATTATCCACCCCCTTTCGGTCGACAATCTCACAATGGAACTCTTGCAGTAAACAAGTCAATCGAATAATCCTTGCTTTCAAACTCTCTTTAGTCATCAGAAACTTAAGAGCTACATGATCGGTATGGACAATCGTTTTTGAACCAACCAAGTAGGATCAAAATTTCTCAAATGCGAATACTACAGCCAAAAATTCTTTCTCAGTGGTAGAATAGTTCTTTTGGGCTCTATTTAGGGACTTCGAAGCATAATATATCACATGGAACTTCTTGTCCTTCCTTTGTCCCAACACTGCCCCAACTGCCAAGTCACTAGCATCACACATGAGGTCAAAGGGAAGATTCCAATCCGGTGGTTGGATAATAGGGGCAGTGGTCAACATCCTCTTAAGTGTCTCAAATGCCTTTTGACACCCCTTATTGAACACAAAAGGTGTGTCCTTGAAAGTCAGCGCTGAGAGTGGCCGGGCTATAGCAGAGAACCCGGAGATAAACCTTCTATAGAACGCCGCATGGCCAAGGAAGACCCTTATACCTCTTACATCAGTCGGGGGTGGCAAGTCTTCTATCAGACTTACCTTGGCTCGATCCACTCCGATGCCCTTTTCAGAAACTCGGTGTCCCAACACGATTCCTTCAGCCACCATAAAGTGGCACTTCTCCCAATTGAGCACTAGATTAGTCTCCTCACACCGCTGCAAAACCATTTCTAAACTCTGCAGACAATCCTCAAACATTTTTCCGAAGATCGAGAAGTCATCCATAAAAATCTCAATGGCTCTCTCAAGTAGATCGGAGAAGATGGCCATCATACACCTTTGGAATGTAGCTGGGGCATTACACAACCCAAATGGCATTCTGCGATAAGCATAAGTGCCATATGGGAAGGTAAAGGTGGTCTTCTCTTGATCCTCGGGGGCAATCGGGATTTGATTGTACCCCGAATATCCATCCAGAAAGCAATAAAAACTGTGCCCTACAATCCTCTCCAACATCTGATCAACGAAAGGCAGAGGGAAATGGTCCTTATGTGTAGCTACATTTAGTCTGCGGTAGTCAATGCAGACTCTCGATCCAGTTATGGGTCTAGAAGCGACTTTCTCACCCTTCTCAGTCTCAGTCACTGTAATTCCCCCCTTCTTTGGCACTACTTGAGTAGGGCTCACCCACTCGCTGTCTGAAATGGGATAGATAATCCCAGCATCTAATAACTTAACCACCTCGGTTCTCACCGCCTCTTACATATTTGGATTTAATCACCTCTGAGGTTGTCATACTGGCTTTACTTCAGTGTAGTCGTATCTTATGCATACAAATACTGGGGCTGATCCCCTTGATATCGGCTATGGTCCAACCAATAGCTCGTATATGCCTCTTAAGAACTTTAGTCAAAGCCTTGATTTGTGTACCTGTCAATAAAGAAGACATAATCACAGGTAAGGTGTTAGAATCCCCCAAAAATAAATATCGTAAATGTGATGGGAGATCTTTCAGAATTAATTGGGGAGGGGATTTAATGGAAGGAAGTGTAGGAGAGATAATAGGAAGCTTAGTCGAAAGTAATGGGAGCTTGGGCACATCTTCCTCGTTCTCCGATCCGTGGTCTGCTGATGATGGTCATTTTTACCATCATTTATCGTTCATTTTGTGGCCTGTTTCAGGCTAAAT
>MAYD01589604.1:0-11214 GCA_001909325.1 Ruellia speciosa
GAATATGCTGAATTCTGACAACTGATTCACTGAATCAATCTAATCACACTGAACCTCATAATCTATTGAATTCTGACAACTGATCCCCAATCTCTGACTGACACTGATATTTGCCAACAGAGAACTGCAGTCTATACTGAAAGCTGCAACTGATCCTCAAGGTCTACCTACCTCAAAACACTGTGCTAGTCCTTGCACTATGCAGCTAAGGGTCAAGCACTAAGGTCTACAGGCTTTCTAAGCGAGTAAATTACCATATTCCCGCCCTGGGGAAACAATCACACAAAGGCATGGATAAATCATGCAAAACACATGTTACCCTATCTGGGTTTTACACGTAAATAGATATTATTACCTTCTCAGGTCTACAGGAGTTAAAGTACTTGTATCGACTGATACTAGACTTTAAATTCCTAAACCAAACCAGGCTAACAAGCCATCTACTTGCTGTGAACAATACGTCCTCAGACAAGTCATACAACACACAAAACCCAAGGCCAACCGGCCTATAACCCAATTGATTTACGTATACACTCAGGCGGAGCTGCAGACACCAACTTGATATACATAAATCAACATCCACAACATGTCTATCTACGAACACCGTTCACATCTTTTCATTTTGACCCGCTAACATGTCTATTCACAACTCTCGTCATGCCTTTTTCATGTTAGATCCAACTAATATGTCTATCCACGACTCGTGTCATGTCTTTTCATATTAGCATTGACTATGCAATTTCGTAAAATATGCATTTGAGCAGAAAACTGAGGCGCCTTGCCTCGAATGGTTTGCCTATTTGGCTCTACCATTCAGTTTGAAATTCAAATCCTCGTAAGGTCTATGCTATGCATGAATGAATGCAAAGTGAAATAAATCACAACCATGTGATCTCCTGAATAGGATTTCATAGTATCACAGAATATTCCCGTAGGAACATTTACAAATAAAGCGCTAAGGTACATCTAGTACTAGGGCTCTACTCTGCAAACAAATTGGGGTATTGAGTCCTAATATCGGATTCTAACTCCCAAGAAGGCTCTTCCTGGCCGTGCCTTGACCACTGAACTCTAACGAGTTTCACCTCTTTGTTCCTGGTAATTCGAACCTTCGAATCCAATATCTGAATCAGATGCTCCTCGTAAGTGAGTCCCTCATCCAATTCAATCTTCTCTGGTTCCAATACGTGGGACGGATCCAACACGTACTTTCTCAACTGAGAAATATGGAACACGTTATGAACATTTCCCAATTCTGGGGGAAGTGCCAATCGGTACGAAACTGCACCAACTTCTCCAATAATCTCATACGGTCCGATGTATCTTGGGCTTAGCTTTCCCCTGATGCCGAACCTCCTCACCCCTTTCATAGGTGAAACCTTCAGCAGTACCCAATCGCCCACTGCGAATTTTAATTCTCGATGAGCTAAATCTGCATAGCTCTTTTGTCGATCCTGGGCTGCTTTCATCCTTGCTTGGATCACTCTCACCTGATCCTGCATATCCTGTATGTGCTGCGGCCCCAGAACGATGCGGTCACTCGAATCGTGCCAATTCAACGGGGTTGCACATCTGTGTCCGTACAATGCCTCGAATGGAGACATACCAATGCTTGCGTGATAGCTGTTGTTATAGGAGAATTCGATTAATCAAAGTCGATCCTCCCAACTGCCATGAAAATCTAGCATGCATGCACGCAGCATGTCTTCCAAAGTCTGGATTGTCCGTTCTGTCTGACCATCGGGCGTTGGGTGAAAAGCCGTGCTCATCTTGAGCTTGGTGCCCAATGCTTCCTGCACCCATCTCCAAACTGTGGACTGGTACCTGCCGTCCCTATAAAAAATGATCTCTTTGGGGGTTCCAAACCGTGTCACTATATGTTCCACATATAGTTATGATAGTTTCTCAGACGTCCACTTCTCTTTGATCGGGATAAATGCTGCTGACTTGGTCAATAGAGCTACGATTACCCAAATCGCATCTTTCCCTGATCTAGTCCTGGGCAGGCCGGTAACAAAGTCCATGCAGATTGATTCCCATTTCCTTTGTGGCACATTAAGAGGTTGAACAAGCCCTGCCGGCCTTCGATGTTCAATCTTGACTTTCTGACAAGTCAAGCACCTGGCCACAAACTCTGCCATCTCTCGTTTCATCCCAGGCCACCAAAAGTTATTCTTCAGGTCCTTGTACAACTTTGTACCACCTGGATGAACGGAATAAGGCGTATCGTGAGCTTCCTCGAGGATTGTGCGTTTCAACTCTTCGCACTTTTGAGGTATGCATCATCTGCCCTTGTACCTCAAACTTCCGTCCTCGTGGATGGCAAATTCTGACTTTGCTTCACCTGTCAATACTTTCTCACGAATCTTGGCAAGTTTTTCGTCCACAACTTGCTACTAAATGATCTCTTCATAGATTGTAGGGGTAATGATCAGAGAGTTTAGCTTTACTATCAGATCCCCTTGTTCCACAATCACTAGATTCATCCTATGGAATTCTTCACACAACCTTTTCTCTGTGACAAAGGAATTTATTGTGTGTTCCGCCTTTCGACTCAATGCGTCTGCCACTAAGTTGGCCTTTCCCTCGTGATATGGATTTCACAGTCGTAATCCTTTACGAGTTCCAACCATCTCTGCTGCCTGAAGTTCAACTTATCCTGAGAAAAGATGTACTTCAAATTCTTGTGGTCCGTATAGATTCGACTCTTTACCCCGTAAAGGTAATGTCTCCAGATCTTCAGTGCATGGACCACGGCAGCCATTTCAAAATTGTGTGTAGGCTTTTTCAGTTGACGCGATGCATAAGCAATCACCCTACGATTCTGCATTAACACACAGCCAAGGCCATTCTTTGATGCGTCTGTGAAGATATCGAAGTCTTCAGTATCATTCGGTAATGCCAACACTGGCGCTGTGGTTAACCTCTCTTTCAAAACCGGGAACGCTTCTACACTGGCCTCATTCCACCGAAAAGGAGTATCCTTCTTTGTCAATTGCGTCATCGGCTTGGCAATTTTTGAAAAATCCTTAATGAATCTTCGGTAGTAACCAGCTAACCCCAGAAATGCTCGTACTTCGGTCGCATTCTTAGGAGTTGGCCAGTCTTTAACTGCCTTTATCTTAGCCGGATCAACTGATACTCCGTCTTTAGTCACAATGTGCCCTAAGAAGGCCACTTTGTCCAACCAAAACTCGCACTTGGATAACTTCGCATACAGCTGGTTATCCCTCAGTGTCTGCAACACTGCTCTTAAGTGCTCAGCATGTTCCTCTGGGCTTTTAGAGTATACAAGAATGTCATCGATAAAGACTACGACAAACTTGTCTAAATACTCTCTGAACACTCTATTCATCAAGTCCATGAACACTGCCGGCTCATTTGTAAGACCAAAGGGCATTATGGTGAACTCATAGTATCCATAGCGTGTCTGAAACGCTGTCTTCGAGATGTCCTCTTCAGCTATCCTAAGCTTATGGTAACCTGACCTCAGGTTTATCTTCGAAAAGACACATGCCCCCTTCAATTGGTCGAACAAATCGTCAATCATTGGGAGTGGGTAGCGGTTCTTGATTGTTACCTTGTTCAATTCTCGGTAATCAATACAAAGCCTCAAGCTACCATCCTTCTTTTTCACGAAAAGCACCGGAGCACCCCACGGCGAACTGCTTGGCCGTATGTATCCCTTGTCCAATAGCTCTTTCAATTGTGCATACAGCTCTTTTAGTTCAGCCGGTGCCATCCGATACGGCGCTTTGTGAATTGGTCTTGTCTCAGGGACTAAATTGATCGTAAACTCGATTTCCCTTACAAGTGGCATCCCAGGTATTTCTTCTGGAAACACATCAGGAAATTCATTCACCATCGGTCTGTTTTCCAAATCTGAGAGGTCAGAATTCAAGTCGAAAGCCTAGCACAAAAAGACTGTGTACCCTTTCCTTACCATCGATCCAGACGTCGAAGCTGAGACCATTTTGACATATGCTTTCTGAGGGAACTGGCGATAGATTACTTGTCGCCCCTTTGTTCCTCTCAATACCAACTTTCTCATCTGAAAGTCAACCTGGACCCTGTGCCGAGTCAGCCAATCAATTCCCAAAATCACATCGAAGTTTGTCAACGGAAAGTCGATCAAATCTGCCCAAAACTCTGTCCCGCTGATCTGAATGGGTATATCTTTGTACAACTTGGTACAGGTTACTGTCCCTCCTGCTGGTAATGCTACTACTGTCCTAATGTTTAATGCTACTGGCATATCATTAGAACAAACAAAGCGAGAAGAAATGAAAGAACACGATGCACCACAGTCGAACAAAACAAAAACTGACTGGCTGAAAATTGAAAACTCACCAGTGATGACATCTGCGCGGCCCTTTGCCTCTATTCTATTTATTATATTCAGTCTGCCCCCAGATCGGTAGTTCTGATTCTGCACAATCCGTTTCCCCTTGTTCTGCTGAACATTCTGATTCTGAGATGGAGCACCCTGAATCTGCTGTAACCCTGACTTCTGTTGCGGGGGATTGGGATAATATGCTTTCATGTGTCCCTCCTGACCACAGTTGTGACACGTGAATGGCGTACCATCACACCTACGGCCATAATGATTTTTGCCACACCTCAGGCATCCTGCACGAGACTTCTCTGTATGTGCCATTTTCCCTTTACCCTTGCTAGGATTATGGCTCGGATTTGGTCGATCCTTACGACCACCTGGTTTCACTGATTGAAATGGCTGGGCATCTTTGATCATAATGCCCTTATGCTTTTTCCTCTGGTGTTCCTCTCTAGTCTTATCGTGACCAGATTGCTCATTCCTGGTTCTGCTGGAGACTCGGGAGATGTTCGCTGCTCGCTCGTACATCTCCTGCATAGTACAGTGGCTATGTCCAGAAAGTGCATTCTGAAGCCACGTGGGTAATCCCATCTCAAATTGCTCCATCAGAAACTCTTCCTCTCTAGCCCCTGTTGTCAGATAACGTGACAGCTCCACGAATTTAGCATGATATTCTGCGACTATCATGCCTTTCATCATCTTGAGATTCCTAAACTCGTCAATTTTTTGCTTTTTCATAAACACTGGATAGAACTTGACTTTCATGTCTGCCACAAGTCTGTTCTAGTTGTAGGCTTCGTCGACAATCTTTTCCTCACCGACTGCCATCCACCACCTGCGGGCTTCACCGTCAAACTGGTAGGTCCCGATATTCACTTTCATGTCCTCAGGACACCTAGTGATCCTGAATATTTCCTGCATCCGGTAGATCCAGTTTTCTAACTCTGCAGGGTCTGGCAATCCCAGAAACTGAGGTGGGTGGTGTTTAGCCACCTTATCATACGGATCAATCTTTGCTCGCTGGTTCTGATTCTGAGTCATTTGATTCATCATCATTGTCATGAACTGCGTAAACTGATCCCCTGCAGCTGGTGCAACTGGCACCTCCTGCTGCTTATTCACATTCCCAGCCTCTGGCGGCTGTATCCTTGGTGACACATTCCCAACTGATTCACCGTCAGAGTGATCAGTACCACTGGCCCTCTGTTCCTGAGCAACAACTGGAGCAACTGGCTCCCCATCCCTGGCTGCTCTAGCTCTCCTAGGCGGCATCTACAGGGACACAGAATGGTTATCAGTGCCTATCGACTCGATTAGTTACCTGTGGAAGGGTAATTACTACAATGGCACCAACTTACATACAACATCAGTCAAACAGAAGAAAACCCAAAACCCCTCACTCATCTTAAGTCTAAAAACGTTTTATTTCACATAACACGTTGGATTTCCAAATTTTATCCCAAGTATTATAGCATATACGCTCTGATACCACTTTGTAACGCCCCGATTTCCGTAATTAGAAAACGTTACCGCCACACCTAACTTAAACTGAGATTCTACGCCTAAACCCAACTTAAGCTCGGTGCTCAGGCTCCTTAATTATCTCATCCTATCAGAGTCGCGGGATGTTTAGGAAGTAAAGTCCCCTCCAATCACCGCCAGCATACTTGGAATAAACACATGAGGCGGAGTAATACAAAATATAAGTTATTACAACCCAAAGTATAATATATTGTCCCACACCTGGACTCGGCCATTTAGATACAAGCTGATTCAAAATGAATTACAAGGTTCAAGAGAGAACAAAAACAACGGTCCTGCAATCAAATACAACGTTAGCACAGACAGTAATAAGTGGTTCTCTCGACCTCACAAAAGAAACCCTTCGAGTAGTAACTCGAGTCCCCTACCACTGAGCTGGAGGTATATCCCCCTGCTCTTCCAAACCTGCGATGCATACAACAGCATCCTTAGTCGCGAGACTAAGTATGAAACATCCACCAACAAGTTAAGCATACATGTAAGATTATGCATCCGAGTTGGTAGCACCTCCATACGTGAAAATCCAACTGGTTGATCAAGGTAATTGATGCAACTAGAATCCATGGAAACATGCTATATGAATGCACAAGTTCAAAACAGAATAAGCAGCAGCTTAAAATCGTGATTTAAAACTCATGCAACAAGCAACACCCTGAACTCTCTGGCGAGTTCAAAAAAAGTGCCATGTGTGGCCTGCACGGAACTGCTAGCCATGACTCCACACATGGGAAGTACTAAGCCCTCGACTCAACCTGCGGTACATCTCAGGACTCTAATAGCCGCATGCATAGCACTCGTTGAGAAGACCCCACTTAGCGTACTCCACAGGTCTGGGAACTTAGTAATTGTAAAGAGTGGCCTGGATAATCAGGAACCCTACTTAGTTACCTGATGTATCCAAAAATCCAACTAAGAACAACCAACAGTTCTGCACGGATGGAATCACCCAGTCGACGTAACAGTCCAGTGCCGATCCCAGCATAATCCATGAGAGGAACTATAATGCGTGCTCCGATCATATCGATAGATAAGTGAACCGCTAGTACGTATCTCCAGGTAGAGAGAGGTCGAGGTCTCGACACTTTCTCATCCAACTATCCTTAAATTACCGGTAAACCTCAGTATAAGGGCGTTACCCTTCTGAGTAAGACAGCATAAGTTGGGAATTGTATGCCCTAGTGGTCCAAGCTAGTGAGGATACACCCCAAAAGCCATAAAAGAACATCCACTCTGTGTTCTGGTGTACGTAATTACATCTTTTAATGCGATGCATTAGGTAATTCGTTAACCGTATAATTCATCTGGATCTATGCCGTGCCTAAATCGATGCAAGGACATTATAAATCACTTGACCGAATTTAGTAGGCTTAGTGTCTTACAGACAATTCCATTTCATGCAGGGTTAATTATGCATATGACATCCACAGCACATAATCAACAAACAAGATCATACACAGATAGAAATCCTATTTCCTGGACAGGAAATAAATAATTTAAATTGCATGAAAAAGAAATAAATAAATATTGCGATAAATAATTTAAAAGCAATATTTTATATTTAACCGGCCGAATATACTCGGCACTTCCGTAATTAATTCGGGTCTTATGGGTGCCCATGTAGTGTTCATATCATTATCTACAGTCTTGATACTTGAACAGCAAAAGAAACACGCACGTCCTATTTGCCGCTATCGATCGGGTCACCTACAAGGCAAATAAACCCTCATTAATTATCCTTCCAGTTAGTCTTAAAAGACTTAGACAATAAATAGATTGTCTAGGATAATTAAAAAATCAAGGCATAATAATCAGGCTAATATCCTAAATCCTCGATAGCTGATAACCCGAATTTTGATATCTGACATCTGTCACGGTCAACTGATTACTGATAACCCTGATCCAGAATAACTGACATCTTTATTCTTAAATCAATTATCCAACTCAAAATGTCATTAATTTAATTGTTACCTGACAATTAAATTAAATAATAATCCTTTTAGATTATTATTATTTTTATCAGTTGCCATTTAATTCCATTTGACTGCTCAGAGGTTTCAAGTGTAGTATCTGCAAAAGAAACACTTGTCCATGCCTCTCATCATCGCAGGAAACATTTAATTAATTGTTAAATTAATTAATGTCTCTTAGATCCTTAATCCAATTAATTTAGTTAATCAATTAGGATTAAGTCCAAAGCCAAAGCCCACAGCCGTCTGAATTATTTCTGAACTGGGCTCAAGCAATTAAATTTTCTCAAGCCCAATGAACAGAAAGCCCACAGATCAAACAGTTTAATTAATTGGTCAAGTCCAGTATACAAGGCCCAACAACAATTATTAAATTCAAGCCCGTAACACATCTGAAGCCCAATACCAGAAATTATTTAATTCTCGACCCAAGACTAAATAAATCCCGAGCCCACATCCCATTATTAGATCGGCCCAACCAAATTAATACGGAGCCCATTAACACTTAACCAATCTGCAAAACGGATCAAACAAAGGTTGAATGAAAAACACAATGAAGACTGGCGAAGAACATGAAAAACAGCATAAACAGCCTCAACCAACGGATACCCAAAGACCGAATCAAAATCACAACCAAGAGGGGCCTCGGATCAGTCTCGATCCCACTATCGTCATTGGCCAATCCTCTACCGGTTTAATCGTCTCCAACCCTACCAAATCGATGTGTTTGATTAAAGGGGGAAACAATAAACTGGATTCAAACTCAACACAACACACGACAGTACCAAATCCAACACACCCTCGGTCTTGGCTACCTAACCCGAATGGAAGTCGGGGGCAACACAAGACTTCCAATCAAACTCCCAAGCCCTCGGATGTGATCGTCATAGGGCAATAGAGACAAGATCCAACACCACCATGGACAATCAGGTTCGACCAACAACCTTTGGCCTTCAAGCCATATCATCGGGCAAAGTTTTAAAATCCAAAACCAGTAACCATATAAAAACTGGACCAAGAACGAAGACCAAACTGGACACAGAACCTTCACCAAACCGAATCGGACATCAACGACCCCACGGAACCCCAAACTGGAACATGAACCAAGACCAACACAGAAAATTGAACAACCCACAGACCTTAAAAACCTCAGATCCGGACACGGATCATCATAGGGAACTCATTGCCATCACCAAAATCACCCCAAATCGGAAAAGCTAGAGTTAGGGCTTTACCTTCTGCCGAATGGGAGAAACCTTAGATCCAAGAACCTTCAACAATAATCAAGCCTGGGGTGGAAGGGGTGGCTTTATAAGCCTCCAGACCTTCGACTCAGCCTTCGACGCTCAACCAAAACCTTCGACTCAGCCTTCGACTTTCACTCCAAGTCGAAACCTTCGTCCCCAAATCCCTCGAACGGGAGAGAATAAAGAGAAAGACAACCAAGGCTCCATCTGTCTGCCTAATCTGTCTGTACCCCTATTCTTAATAATTAAGAATAGGGGATTTGCAATTTGGTCCCTCCATTTTTCCCTTAACTGCGATCCAGTCCCAAGTCTTTTCAGAGTACACCATTTGGCCCCAGAGTCTCTGGATCTTCTGTTTTGACCCCTGAAGGTCTTTAGACCCTTGATTTCTGCCCTAAGAATTTCTCAAATTCTCATTCCAGCCCCAAAGGTCTAGGAATCCTTAAATTGGCCCAAATCCTTAAATATTTAAATTTATCTCCCTTTTTGAAAATAAAATAAATATTCTCTTATGTTTTATTTTCCGCTCTTCATAAATTAATTATTTTTTAATAATTAATTCGCGAAATTTTTTTACACATTTTTGGACTTTAATTCCGAATAAAAATTCTGAAATTATGTACAGTAACACCGGGTGTTACAATCTGCTCTGGCAAAATAAGGTAGAGCTATAGGCCGAAACTCACAGATAACTCAAGCTCCACTAAACCCCCAATCACACTCGTTGGCTCGGGTATAGCACATAGGGCATCGGGGCGTTCACGAGGTTTTCCCCCGGTCCCTAACACTAAGCATGATTCTAAATGGTTTTCTAAGGTGTTGTCAAAAGTCAGCCAGTACCAATCAGTAGTTAGTAAGAATCAATATCACAAATAATATCATCCATAGCAATGCACCAGAAATAAACGTGTATGCATCCTATTTCCCCCGCACATCTCACCCCTATGTCTAACCAGTTCTAGACACATTAGCCCGAGACGGTCTCTGATACCATCTGTAACGCCCCCACTTATCCCAGTGGGTGCGCCACGCCGTATTGGCTAACTTAGACTAGTGGCCAGATAATCTAGGCTCGCCAACACAAGGCAGGTACAATAAAATCACATTGACACGTAAGCACATAACGTTCCAAATTCTTGAATTAAGTATTTTCGAATATTGAAAACATTAAACACATAGTTAATCATATCTCAATTTCATGTTGACAACTACACACCAACATATATATAAAAGTATCATCGCATTCCCACCGCCTATGAATAATTAACAGTGCTGCTATTCACACAACAGTCAATGATACATAGTATAGTCAATAGACCAGCAGCAAAACTATCTACAATCCTCTCAACCCATTCCCGTATTACTCGTGCAAGTCATCCGTACATGAAACATGTCACACACGGGGGTTAGCAAACACTGAGCAAGGGATCCCCCAAATAGCAGAATTCATAGTAATAACAGGATAAATATAAAACAATAATGGAGAATAACCCCGTTAACCAACTCACCAAGCCCATAATAGACGTTCGATTAACAGGTAGATATAAATTAAAGTAAGGAAAGCAACACCGTTAACCAACTCACCCAATCCATACCAGGCGTTCGGTTACCAGTTGATAAATAATATAAAACGATGCACGTGATGCGTGAACCCTAACGTCCACCTATCTAACTAAATGCAATGGTGGCGCAAATTATCAGTCGGTCCACAAGGCTCTTCCCATATACCGGGGTATCAAATCAATCACTGATCCAGAACATGCCTAACTGTGCGACTACCTGGAGGCGTACATTATCAGCCTTCCTTCGAGGCTCTTCCCGTAGCACGGAGTGTAACACCCGGTGTTACGATCCTTCAAAAAATGAGTAAAATTTTTTTTTGAATATAATTATAGGAAATAATTATATTTTCAGATGCGAAAGATTCAGTACAGACATCCAAGTCACTCACAGTTGTGAAATTCGATTGGGGTCGATTACCCGATAAGCCCAATAAATTTGTTCAAGACCCAAATGAGATCTGATGATGCTCAAAATTTATAGACACACTATAAATCATCATATTAGAGTGTCAGTAAAATTTGGAATGATTCCGAGCACCTGAACTATCCGTCTGAAAAAT
>MAYD01589886.1:0-11025 GCA_001909325.1 Ruellia speciosa
TTAAATTAAAAAAAAATATCATTACCACCTGTCCCCACATGGGGACAGGTGGCCTGAAAAAGGCTGCCAAGCAATCCCTTTTTGGGGTTGCAGGCAGAGCAACCCTCTGCAGAATTTTTTATTTTTTTTTCATTTTTTTTTTTAATTTTTTTTTAATTTTTTTTAATTTTTTCAACCAGGTGGCCAAAGTGGTGCTTGGGCAGCTATCAACGACACAGGCCAAGATGTCCCCACAATCCCTTGAAATCGGGAAGGAATCATAAACCTTGCCATCCCTGCTCTTCTTGTACTCAAACAAGAGGTTCGAATAATCGAATGCTGTAAGTTTCACAAAGTTATACTCTCTGTAGATGCTCCAGCTAGGCTTCAAAGTCGAGAACTCTGAGAGGCTGGCGCCCCGGCCACCACATGTATTGTTCCATTCAGGCTACCTACCTGTATAGCTGTTCTACTCCTTGTTCGTACATATATTCTGCATCGAAAAATTTTGTCCTTTTATACAGTTTGTTTGAACTTTTAAAGATTTGAGTATCTAAAAATGGCTCAAAATGGATAGTTATGATTACCTGGTACACAGGACAGGTCCTTTGGCAGCTGTGGACATGCCGAAAGAAGGCTATGTCAACTTTATACTTCTGTCAGAGCTTCTGAAACTCTTATCTCTTCCCATTGGTTCTCAAAATGAGCCCTGGTATGCGTAGGAAATCGAAGAAGAATAGCCAAGGACGAGATGTGCAATGAAGGTCAGCCAAGGCTGTTTGTGTCTGTGCCTGTGTTAAGACTTCCGAGAAATAACACTCATAATAACGATTAGAATCCATAATAATCAACATTCTAGTAATAACTATTGGAAAAATAACACTCTCATAATGGTAGCTGTTGGTAGCCATAATGTTGGTGGATAGTCATATTGGTGTATGCTGTTGAATACAATTGAAAGACAAGTATAAAAATAAAAATAAATTCAAGATACACCACTAACCCTAAATAAAAATTAGGCATTCAAAATATCTCTTGAATATAAAATAAAACAAAAATAAAAAGATCACCTCAGCTAATAGGGCTTGTTTGATTGATAAAAATGGGTATAAACTATTGGAAAATATGAAAGGTCACATCTTTTTTACACCTATACGGAGGGTCGTATCTTTTCCACCAAAAAGTATCCATTCAAGTTAGGAGACATTGTGCCATTTAATCGGTCTAGTCGGTCTAGTTGGACACTCAACTAGATTTTATGAGACTTCAATCGAATTAAATTACCTCGTTAATATATTCAACTCAATGCCATCAGATGTTAAATTAAACAAAATCCACTATTTTGACTAAAAAATCTAGAAAATATAACATATTTTACTATGTTAACAGAGACCACCCAATTTTTATTAGTTGAGGACGTGGGTAGGAAACTAATGAAAACTTAAGAAAAATTAGGTTACGAAATTACCTATTCTTCGTAACGCCACCAGATGCCGCCACTCTATCGAAGGCAGAAACTGGGCATTGCTATCTGTAAAACCCAACTCCGTGGGGTAATGTTCTTCAGGACAATATGTAAGAAGCCCCCCTTCTAGGTAATCTTCCATATGATGCCCCCGGGGGATAATCATCTTCAAGATACTCAATATCTCTTAAAAAAATTATTAAGTGGTCATTCACGGAGAGTTCCTCAACATTGTCGGACATTGAATGGTCATGAGGCGGGGGACTCTTCAATAGTATCATTCTTCCTGGTTGCCACAATAATGGCAAGTTTTTCCGCCACACTGGGAAGAGGGTCCTCGATAGCATCTTCTTCCTTGGAAGACTTGGAAGAACTGCTAATATCGTCAGGATGGAAAACTGTGAATATGACATGTTGTAGTACATTCTTTACACCTTTTTTTAAATTCCTCATATAATACGCATATCAAATCTTTAGACAACTCCTTAAACTCTAACGTATCTCATCCAACAGTTTATCCGGATGCTTGGAACAATTATATTTTGTATTCTCGCTGCAGTATCATTGCCTAGAAGGAGGAATGATTAATCGCCCTTAGATTGCAAAAACTCCATGTGGAAATGTATCCGCCGTCTTAGTATATTGCTTAATAGATTGGATTAGGGGGATAGGCATAGGGCTGGCCCTCCCACTATGGTTGTCATTTGTTGACTCTGGAAAAATCAACACTCTCATAATAATGATTGGCTAGTCGACGGGGCTTTAAGACGCTATTGGAATTAGGCCTAGTCGAATTGTGATAACCATACATTGGCTCCTGGCAGCCATAATCGAATGTTGGTCGTGGATAACCATATCCATATGTCGGCTGTGAACAGTGTTGGAATACGAATTGAAAGACATGTAGAAAAATAAAAGGAATTCAAAATTGTCGTTAAACTATAAAATAAAAGCATGCACTCAATATATCTCTGAACGGTAAAATAAAACTAAATAAAAAGATTGATCTCAGTTGATTGATAGAGAGATGAAATGCAGTTACAATGTATATCCTATTTATAGGTAGCAAGAAAATCCAAAGGGTTGCGCCCTTTCTACCAAAAAAAGACACCTATTCGAAGGGTCGCGTCTTTTCTACCAAGAGATATCTATTCACATCAGAAGACACCGTGCAATTTAATCAGACAAGTCGGACACTCAATTGGCCTTTATCGGACTTCGATCAGACACTCAGTCGAACTAGATTACATAGTCAATATATTTACATCAATGCCACCGGACAATTATATTAAACAAAAAATCTATTGTTTTAGCTAAAAGATATAGTGAAATATAGCATATTTTATATTTTACTATGTCAACAATCTGTTTATCGATGCCAGACAATGCTCGATGTTGGTTGAACCTTGATAGAGGAGGAACAAGAATAAGTCTCATTTTATTATACGTGAAACTCGTCACACAATAGATGGAATTTTACCGGAATTTAGCATGATTTTCAGCAGGAACGTAGAACATGCTTTCAGCTAAAACTTCAGATTCTCCACCAAAATCCATGTTCCCGAAAAATGAACCCGTTCCAGGCCAGTCACGCTCATGTTGCCACTGCAGAGAGATTGGAATAAGTAAACTGATCCCACTGGGAGAGATATCAATTGGCATAACATATGTCTGCAATGTGAAAAACTATTGTCATAATTCTTTATGTTAAAGTTTATATTTGCCTCATTAGACGTGATCAAACTCCACCCTAAGGCCACACTTCATTATTTAACCAATATGGGACAGTAATCCCACATTAGGAGCTATTAATTCTCAATATGCCCCCTCAGGTGTACACTTGAACCTTTTACGAGAGAAAGCTCGCCGGAGAAAAAAGTCTTTCCACCCTGTCCTTTAATGAGGAACCGATGAGACCCATATGGAACAACTCGTACCAATATGTGCAAGATGTTGCCTCGAGAACAATAGTCAAAAAAATAAAGACATTCATCAGATGTAGCTGTCTTTAGGGACCCCAGAAATCCATATGAACAAACTCAAAAATGCTAGAAGATTGAGAGCAACTTTTATTGAAAGATTGTCTACGCTGTTTTGCCAAGTGACAATCATCACATGGTTTACAATGAAAAGAAACAGATAAAGGCAAACGATTCAAGACATCATCAGATGCATGTCCCATTCTTTTACGCTAGAGAAAAGCTTCTTCTGAAGAGGACAGAGTGGCTAACAGGGTCAGAGATTTGGGAGTCAACTGCTGATGGCTTGAAGGATTAGCAGACGGCAGAATGTATAGGTTTCCTTTTTGATTTCTACTAGCTAGGATCCTCTCAGAGTTCAGGTCCTGAATAGTGCAAACGAAGGGCACATAGACAGTTTTGCAAGCAGCTGATTTCAGGAGTGCACGGACAGACAAGAAGTTAAATTTGAATGTGGACATGTAAAACACATTTTGAAGCACAATATTTTAGAGTGTGACAAAACCTGCAAGAGTTGGAGTAATTGCGCTTCCATTTGAAGGAACATTTTAGGTTTCGCGATCACAGGGTTAAAGAAGTCAAATAAGGATTCATTTATATAAATATGGCATGATGCTCCACTGTAAATTAACCAAGATCTACCATCTAAATGTAAAGAACAGACAAAAGACGCATCACCTGAGAATTCAATGGCTAAATTAGCATAGTTAATTGGTGAATCAGCAGCCTTAGTCATAAATATCTTCTGCAGTTATTTCACCAAAGCTCCAATGTCTGATGATCCTCTAGTTGAGCTGTCCCGACCTTTATCTGCGTCCATAACATTAGCAGCAGTGTTATCAACAGCATTCACAGCAACACCCTTCTTCTCCATCATCTCCCTATACCAAGTAGGGACTCCATGAAGTTTAAAACAAGTATCCTTAGCATGCCCTTTTCTCTTGCAATATTCACATATCCAATTCCTCTTTTTATCACACACTCTCTTCCTCTGAAACTACTTTTTAACATCAACAGAGAAGGCTCCATGTTCTGCTGCAGTAGTGATAGTAGTTTCCTTTTGTTTCTCCACTTGTAATATCATGGAGTATGCCGTACTCGTGGAAAAAGGAGGATCCGTCAAAAGTATTTGACCTCTGTGTCAAATGAGTCATTTAGACCTGTCAAAAATTAGATCAACCTATCATTATCCAATCTCTCTTGTGCCTAATGCCTGACTTCACAAGTACAGTTTAGATGTTGCACAACCACCAATTCATCTTGCAATTTTTGCATCTTACTGAAATAGGTTGAAATAGAATCATCACCCTGCTTTGGTGATGCCTTCTTCAATTGATATACCAAGAAGCCATTATATTGACCATATTTTTCCTTGATACTTTCCCACATTGCCTGGGCGGTAAGAGCAAAGACAAACGCATCTTGTATCTTCAGTGCAAGTGACTTTCTCAACCAAACTTCAACCATTGCATCAGCCCGTATCCAGGCTTCGTATTCAGTAGTACCTTCAGCTGGTTTAGTTAAGGTTCCAATTATAAATCCTAACTTACTCTTAGCAACAAGAGAATTCCAAACTCCTCGACTCCGAGATATATAGTTTGAAGCATTAAGAGGAACAGAGGCAAGTGACAGATTAGGTTATCAACATTGTTTAACACTAACTCCTTTGGTAGAGAGGTACCTAATTCCCAAAAATTGAGCATGTCATAAAGTTAATATTGGATAGGTGAGTCATGGTGGTGCCACAATCACATTTCAACCTAAAAGCTATAAGCCTCATTAGGCATGTGATTAAGATCCACCATATACAAGGCCACACTTCATTATTTAACCTATGTAGGACACTAATCCTATATTGTGAGCCATTAATACTCAACAATGTCGTCAAGTAGTTGTTTCGTAGTGTTGAGGGAGCCACGCTGAAAGTTGTTATACTTGTAGAAAAAATGAAGCATGCGATAGTTATGGAATTGTGCTCTACGATCCCTCTAAACAGCAAGTATCGTCGCCAGGGATAGAAGTGCACATTTAGCAAGCATTACCTTTTCCATGTCACCAAAGATTGTAACACGATGTAGAGATTTCTGACCAGGATATGGAGAGGCTTTGAACTCATAAGCATCGCTCCAGACATACGTGCATTGAGCAATTTATGCCTGAGTTTGTAGGAATACCGAAGTGAAACAGAGATACGGATTTTTCTTAAAATGTAGAGACTCAGACAACAATATAAATTTACCTTACGGGGATTGACACACACAGAGTTGGGCCGTAACTCCTTCAGAAAACCGGTATAAATGAATCCAGGATCACACCATCCAACAGTTCTTGCCGGTGCACCTATCAGTTTTCAGACTTGTGCTGAGATCATTTTAAGAAAATGAATTTGAGTTGAACATTTGCACAAAACTCACCACACATGCTGTTGCAACCAAAAGTCAGCGTAGCTGCAAAAGAATGCCTCTTTGCTCCTCCCTTTGGACCCGATTCGACTAAAGCCTGCGCTTCATTAATATCATAACCACCAGTCCAGGTTACATTCATCAGTGTAGCACATTTAGATACAATAATCACTGGGTCAAGAAAACACCGTGCAATGAAAATGAAGAAAAATGAAATGGTACTAGTAATGGATATAAACTATTAAACTCATTTCATTCCATGCCTTCCCTTGTGCTAAACGAGGGCACAGAGGTGTATTCGGATAAAAGAAAGCCACCACATTCGACACAGCCACCAGCTTTGGCTGTTGCAATGTAGAAACAACGCGATCACCAGAACAGAAGACAAGTAGTTGCCCGGGAATGATTTCTTCAAATGTGATCAAGTGTATTGGTTTATAGGGCAGGATAGTAGGATACATAAATTCGACACACGACCAGAAACCAAGGCAAATGCAAAGTCTGATCTCTGGTTAATCAACAGAAGCTTTTTTGCACTTGGGTTGCTGAAATTCACAAACTGATACTGCGGTTGGACATACATAATACACGTAAAGTCAGAAACCTTTAATATTGAACATTGATTTCACAAATTCATTGCAAATAGTATAGTATCTAACAAATACCTTAATAGGTGCTGTACATAAATATGGTGGATTGACTCGTGGATTATCCATGGAGGCTCACGTGAGATGTCACCTTCCGGAGGCTCAACAGAGCACATAAAACCACCAAAAGGTTTGCAGAAACTCTCATTGAATTAGACCTAAATAAAATACATTCAGTTCCGTCTTAACAGCAATTGGAGGGACCTCAAAAAATTTATTGATTTAGATTCAATAGAAGTTGAATTAATCAAAAGGGATTCAAATTCCATTGACAACCTTAGATATCATTTCACAGAAGCATATCCTAAAGCAACACACAAGTATTCTTACACTAAAAATTCACTACAGCACCTATCTATATACAATTCACTATCCACATTACAGCCACCTTTTCAGCATAACCCACAAGATATTCTGCAATTCAAACAAGGAATTTAAGAAAGACTCACCAAACAGCAATAACTTGGAATTCTTACTTGAAGCAAATGGAAAGCCAAAAAAGAAACACCCGTTTTGAACGTCAGGAAAAGAGTGAATTTAAACTTTTAACATTAAAAAGAAACATCCTTTTAAAAACAATTTTAATTATTTATTTTTACCTAATTTAAATTTTTGCGCTTAAAACACTTAATAATTCAAAAGACTGGCTTCAAATTCAGAGCTTAATCAATGGAACTCGTTAATTCGGATCCAATCCTAAATTTAATTGTGATACATGTATAATTTTTAATATTCAGTTGTAAAATAATAATAACATGAAACCACCCTAAATCAGGTATAATATACTACTCCCTTGTGAGACCACACATCTTCACACGGCTTTTTAATTTCTTGAAGAAAAGAAAAAAAAAAAAATATAAATATATATATATATATATAATATTTTTATTTAAATAATAAAAAATATTAAAAATATACTTCCTCCACCTCTAAATGATCTCTAAATGATCGCAACATTACATTATTCACATATTTTAGTTTGACTATTATTTGTAACTTATACTTTAAAAAAACAATAGTCAGGTGGTGTTTTCTTAAATTCTTCTTAATGAGTATTTTTAAAATATCAACTCTATATTTTTTTACCTATTGATAATTAACGATATTAATAATTAAAGTTCTTTATCAATTAATGTATCCGTTTCAAATGTTATAATCTTTTTGAGACGGACGTATTATATATTTATTGCAATTGTAATTTTTGGCTAAGGAGGGGAGTAAAAAAGAAATAAACAAGTAGTCCTATAAATCTATAATGGGAGTCGGAGAATCCATGGGAGGGAGGAGTTAGGACCGAGGACAGGCGGCGAATGCGACTGGTGAATTATTTTTTCAAGAGGACATCCCCATACGTCTCGACGTGGTCCTCCCGATGCCCTACACGTGTCTTCATTTTATTGATCGTGTACACGTGTCGTCGTCTTCCTTACACGCGTCGCTCCCTTTTGCAAATTCCTTTCTCCCTACTGTTCCGCTACCTGGGCCCTGCTACGCTGCACGCATCCCCACCCTATCCCCAACCGTTGAACCCTTACCCATTCACCTCCTGTCCTCCTCTGTCATTACAACAAAATCCATTACAACACAGGGGACAGGTGTGGGGCTTGCACGGATGATACGCTGAGCCCTGCTGCACTGGATACTTTCTTGCTTCAGCCCCTCATCATTAAGCAAAGAAGGGGGCCAATTCAGTCAGACCCACGTGTCGCCCTCCGCCCTGTCTCGCCTCCGCACTTGTCCTTCCCCAGCACACTCCTCTCAGACAGCTTCATTTTCGTCATTCTATCCTCCCCATCTTCCATTCCGCTCTGCCTAAACCCTCTCTTCTGCATTATCCGCTCAATTGGGAGTTTTATTCTGCAATTCACAACTCACAAATTCCTCTGATATTCCCTAAAAAGAACTGAAAATCTTACTTCAATTCTGCAGAGACAAGGTAAAGGACCAATCTTGGCGGTTAATATGCAATTAAAGATCAGGTTTTTGAATCTGGGCTTATGCAAATCGGTCAACCATGGAGTGCTTAACCGCGCCCGGACAAGCCCCCGTTGCTGAACTGGAGGCTTCCGTAGTGTTGTCTGGAATTGGGATCTTAGGGTCGTCTATGGGGGATGGTGAAGGAAGCAAAAGGCAAAACATATCGCGGACAATAGAAATGGAGAATCTCTCGCTAGACATTTCGTCCAACAGATTTTCACGGGACTTATTGCAGAGATTCGGGGGCACTTCCAGGGATTACGCCGCCGGGAAAGGGGAAGACGACGATGACGACGATGTCGAGTTGAACCTCGGCCTGTCGTTAGGTGGAAGATTCGGCGTGGACAAGAGTTCGAAAACGCTGGTCAGATCCTCATCGATTGCTAGCTGTTTACCCACCGTGAGAGACTACAGCGACGCGGCGGCGGAGGTGGCCCCGCCACCACCGTCCACAACCCTAACGCGGACATCCTCACTTCCTGTTGAAACAGAGGAGGAGTGGAGAAAGAGGAAGGAGATTCAGAGTTTGAGAAGAATGGAGGCCAAAAGGAGGAGGTCTGAGAAACAAAGAAACTTAAGGATTGACAGGGAAGCCACCGCCGCGGCCGCCGCGGCCTCCAGCGGCGGAGGGAATTTAAGTGTGGAGGAAAGGAAGGAAATCGAAGTGAATTTGAGGGGGAGATTGGATAGGGAGAAGACTGTGGCGGCTTTGAGGAGATCCAGTTCATCGACTAGGTCGCAATTAAGGTTGTCTGATTGGGGAACAGGTGGTGTTAATCAGGCTAGTGATCGAACCAGGATCGATTCGGCATTAGGTAAGGGAAAGGGAAGCTATGCAGGACAGCCCGGTTCGCAAGGATCGGTGGAATCGAGAGGGGGCAGTTCTTCGAGTGTGTCGGATTTGGATAGCAGGCCAATGGCAGGTATTGGAACTTGTCTTAGGAACTTTACTTACATGTATGAATCTGAATTGTGTGGCATTACCTGAATTTTACCATGTCCTGTTTGATTAAACCTCGACAATGCACAAAATAGCAATCATTGCGAAAATTATAACCAGTTGTAGGTCTAGATTCCATGAGTGGTATAGATGTTGAATCTCGGCTGCCGTGCAATTGATTGATCGAAAACTCGGTAACTGTAAATCATGGTCTTATGAGCGTCTAGATGCGCGATAAATGGTAGTTTTAGGTGTGCATTCTTAATTATTCGTATCAAAACTAGAATTGCGAAACATCCAGTTTTTGTGGCAAATATGCGTGCTGTTAGGATTAATATTATTCTTGTTTGCACCCAGTCGAGACTCACATGCTGCTTGTGAACCACTTGTGTTGAATCTTTGTGATATAGTTTGCATTTCCGAAAAGCGACGATGAGGCTAATCCAACAGGGTTGATTAGTGTTTTTAGAACAGCTTTTGCTTTTGATGATCATAAATTTTATCACGAAATATTTTTTATGTATGTTGCTAATGTGTGTCCGAGTATAGTTTAGTCTGAATCTGAATCTGAATCTAAACATGGTCGACTAAGTCGGTCATGTTAATTTCGATTCAGATTGAGTTGCTTTGCCTACTATATCTTTGATACACACGACTCTCTTAGATTATCCCAACATATGTTTTCATCTCAGGATCCAGTGATGAAATCGGCCCCGCTAGCATCCAGTCTTTGCAGGAGTCGGGCAGTCAGGATGCTGGCTCCTCAGCTACAAAAGCAAGAGCACCAACTGACATGGAGAGCCCCTCCAGTAGGCCCGATGCCTCGAGATCCCGGGGCAAAGAAGTCCGTTCCAACTCAATGGAGGACATGCCTTGTGTGTTCACCAAAGGAGACGGCCCCAACGGCAGAAGGGTTGACGGTATACTCTACAAATATGGTAAAGGAGAAGAAGTGAGAATAATGTGCATATGCCACGGGACCTTCCACTCGCCTGCAGAGTTTGTCCTGCACGCCGGTGGCACGGACGTGGATCACCCCCTCAAGCACATCGTCGTCAACCCCAACGCGGCTTCTCTCTTATGACTGCCATTCGTACAACCCTCATCCTCTCTGTTCCTTTTTCTAACTATATTGTGCATCAATGTTTCAAAGGGGGATTATTTAAAATTATGATATTGTCATGTCATATGCCAAAAAGGGGAATTTAGGGATGATTGTTATGGGTCAGATTTTATGTGTCGGAAAAATCTGCAAGAGATGGAAAGGGCATGAATAAGAATAGGTTGTCTTGGTTTGTCACTCAGAATCCCTACGCCTACGGCTACACCTACACTTGTTTGGTTTATTCTTTTTGCTTATGTCAAAACGTTCGTTTGGGTCTAATTTGGAATTGCTTTCAAGGGAAAACAAAGTGGAGGGACTCGAGAAAAGGCAACGATTTGGCATAAACTGTAGGGGAGGAATATATTTTGTGAGAGGAAAAAAAAAACCACTTTTGTTAAAGCATCTACAAGGGAATCAAAACATTTTCTCCCTCGGATCCTAGTACATCACGGTATTTTTTTTTTATTTTTTTTATTTTTTATTTGTAGCACATCAGTTAAAATATGTCCAATCGTAGAGCATGAAATTTTA
>MAYD01590371.1:0-12366 GCA_001909325.1 Ruellia speciosa
CTTCTCTTGGTATTTGCCAAACCTAAAGCAATACAAGGATATTTAGGAATCATTTGATCGTTATTTGGTAGGCTTAGTGTCTTACATGCAATACCGTATTCGAATAACAGTCTTATGCATATGCCAAACAAAACACATAATAAATCAATCGAAACCAAGGAATTAAATAAAATAATTCCACAGCATTTAATAATAATAACTTAAAGGGAATAAAATAAATTGCATAAGATAATCCGTGTCATGCAATTTAAATTAAATTTACCCGACCAAATTAAACTCGGTAAAATTTATCCGACCGAATTAAACTCGGTACTTTAATGATTTAATTGGGACTTATGAATGCCCGGTGTATGTTTCCATACCTTTATCACCAATCTTGAAACTTAACAGCAAACACGAGCTTCCTAGTGAGTGCTATCGACCAGGTTTCCTACAAGGCGAAAGGAAACCTAATTAATTATCCTTTCATTTTGTCTTTAAAAAGACTTAGACAATTCATAAATTGCCTAGGATAATTAAATTAAAATCAAGACATTTTAATTAGGCCAATATCTTAAATTTCCCCAATTAATCTTAATGCCCTAATTTATCTTAAATCATCAAAATCAAGAATTTTGTAATCTGTCCCAAACTGCTATGTACAGTGTCCCAAATTTCCGATCGATTCATTCGGCCATTTCTTTATTCTCTTGCCCATTTCATTATCATTTTCCCCACCAAAAAATTTCCATGTTCTTCGACATCATAAAACCCATTTTCTCATTTAGGGTTTTTATATTCAAAACAAGGGTTTGATTCCATTAAACCCAAGTTCCATTTCAACACCCAAATTCCATTTCAAAGCCAACACCCGGCTACCATTTTCACAACAATAACAACAACACATTTATCAATTTTTCTTTAAGTCTCACAAGCTCAAAATCATCAAGGTTTCTTAACTTCCAACATCACTAATCCATTTCTGCACTTGCTGTTTACTGTTCACAGCCCGCTGTGAACAGTACCCTTGTCCCAAAATGCCCGAATGAAGAATCTAAATCGGGGGAAACATTCACCTTAAGATGGAGAGTAAGGATCTACAACTGGTTTTCTCAAACTCCTCCTTAATCGATCGGGATCTAGCTTGCAAACATGGGCTGTATGAAGAAGATGAAGAAGTCTGGGGAGTATTTGGTATTCTGAATCTGAAAGTGGAAGAAATGAAGTGGTTGGGAAAGAAATCCACTAAGTCTTTGATTTTGTATGCATGCAGTGTATTGACTTGATTCCAAAACCAATCTGTAATTCCCAAAATCATGACCAGGCCTGAATGTCGTGATTTTTAATGTTGCATGTCGTGTTTTTTAATTCCCAAGGCTGAGTATCGCGTTTTCTGGTTGCCCATGTCGTGCCTTTTAATTCTGCAAATTGGGACGTCATGTCTTTTATTTTCTGAAAATGATGTGTCGTGTATTTTGATCTCAAACTTCACCCAGACCTGCCTCAGACCATGTCGTGCATTGTGTTAAAGAATGTCGAGTTTTTTGTTCTTAGAATGGGCAGTGTCGCGTTTTTTAGCTCTCTGTCGCGGTGTCGCGTTTCTGTCGCGTTAATGTCGCGTTTTTTGATTTCTGTCCGTTGAGGTTTTTGATTCTGGCAGAGTGTCGCAGTTTTTGATTTTTATGTCACGATGTTGCGTTTTTGTCGCGGTGTCCCGTTTTTTGATTTTTCAAAAACAAAAGACGCGACCTTCACCATCTCGACTTCCAGACCACGACAGCCTCGACAACCTCGACATCTCGACACTTCTGAAATTCTGAATTTCTTTTTTCCTTTTTCTTTTTATGTTTCTATCTGTCGCCCCCTTTCTACTATCTGTCGCCTCTCTTCTACTATCTATCGCCTCTTCCTACTATCTGCCGCATCTCTTCTACTATCTGTCGCCTCTTTTGCACAATAAATATATTCTTTCAATATAATTAATTTTCGGGCTATTTCTTCAAATGTGATAAATTAATTTCTTCTCTTGAAATTAATTATCCACTACATCAGATTAATTTCTCTTAATTCGAGGTAATTTAATTTAAGCTCTTTCTCGTTTAATTTTTCTTATACCCCAATTAAATTAATCCGTTGATTTATGAATTCTTAAATTTCATAAATCAATCATTGGAATCTTTCCTCTGTCCTTCTGTTGCCGGTTGTAACTCGGACTGACTCTGATTTTCTGATCTGTTCCGTTTCTCTTTTATTTTTTGCATTACAAACTTAATTATTTTTTGTAATTAATTCGCGAAAAATTTTCACTGATTTTCTGAGATCTTTTAATTAATCTGGCTTATTCCAAATTAATTATCTCTTGTAATACCGGGTATTACAATCTCCCCCACTTGGATTAATTCCGTCTTCGGAATTGTCGATCCGTTCTAAAATCTGAATCACCGACTCAATCTGATCTGAAGGCTGACCTTCACATTCTGATCTGACATCTGTATGTCTGAGTGTATCTGTTTCTGATAATTGAATCTCAAAATCTGTCTGTCTCTGACATCTAATTCTCAAATTCTAACTGTCTCAAACAACTGTGCAAGTCCTAGCACTATCAAGCTAAGCGTCAAGCACTAATGTCTACATGCTATCTAAGCGAGTAAACATACATCATCCCTATACCGAGGGATATCTCAAAGCATGAGATTCCACGCAACTTTTCCCGTTATATACGGGTCTGATTACTCAAGAATCAGTTTCACAAGCACACATTTAAGAGGAGAATACATCTCTTTCTCGCCTCCTTGGCTGAGAAACTTTTGAAAATCATTTTCGATATTATAACTTTTTCAGGTAACAGAAGCTAAAAGTCATTTGTGACTTTAAACTTCTGATTTACACATTAAAGGTCATTTACGTATGTCTTTTAGGTGGAGCTCTAGACCCCTCTTTTACATACGTAAATTACCAACATGTCTTTATACGTTACTCAGACGTATCTTTACATGTTTAATTTCAATGCATCTCTAAAATATACATACTTTAAACTTTGGGACGTCGCCCTGAATGATTCGCCTATTTGGCTCTTTCATTCCTTTTCATAAAATTATTCCCGAAGGAAATGCATCGTGCTATGCATGCCATGAGATGATAATGCATCACTTAAAGCATAATTAAGCATTTAATCAATGAAGCAAATATTAACACACCAGAGCAACAACAAAACAAATGTGCTACTCTAGTCTAGGAACAACTGAGGGTACTTAGCCCTAACATCAGTCTCAAGTTCCCAAGAGGACTCATCCTGGCCATGCCTAGACCACTGTACTCTGACAAGTCTTACTTCTTTATTTTTGGTCCTTCGGATATTTGAATCCAAAATTCTGATCGGTTGTTCCTCGTACGTGAGGCTTTTGTCCAACTCAATCATTTCTGGCTCTAGAACATGTGATGGGTCCGAGACGTATTTTCTCAACTGAGAGATGTGGAATACGTTATGGACATTCCCTAAATCTGTAGAGAGTGCGAGTCGATACGAGACTTCACCCACTTCACCAATAATTTCATACGGTCCGATGTATCTTGGGCTAAGCTTGCCTCTCACACCGAATCGTCTCACATCTTTCATCGGTGATACCTTTAGCAAAACCCAGTTGCCCACGATGAATTTCAGATCTCGACGAGCTAAGTCCACGTAGCTCTTCTGTCGATCCTGGGCTGCTTTCATTCTTGCCTGGATCAGTCTCACATGATCTGTCAAATTCTGAATATGCTAAGGCCCTAGCACAACACGATCACTTTCATTCCACGTCAGTGGCATGGTGCATCTTCTTCCGTACAAGGCCTCAAACGGTGCCATGCCAATGTTTGCGTGGTAGCTATTATTATAGGAGAATTCGATCAACCGAAGCCGATCCTCCCAGCTGCCCTGAAAGTCAAGCATGCACGCACGCAACATGTCCTCTAACGTCTGGATAGTCCGCTCTATCTGTCCATCAGTAGCTGGATGGAATGCGGTACTCATCTTGAGTTTCGTGCCCAGAGCATTTTGTGTACGTCTCCAGACTGTTGACTGATATCTGCTGTCTCTGTCCGAGATGATTTCTTTGGGAGTCCCAAACTTTGTCATTATATATTCCACATATAGCTTTGACAACTTTTCAGAAGTCCAGGTTTCTTTAATTCGGATGAACACTGCGGATTTGGTTAATCGGTCCACGATCACGCAAGTCGTATCCTTTCCCATTCTCATTTGCGGTAAACCCGTGACAAAATCCATAGAGATCAATTCCCATTTCCAATCTAGAACACTGAGGGGTTGAACAAGACCCGGTGGTCATCGATGGTCTATTTTGACTTTCTGGCAAGTCAGACATCGCGCCACAAATTCTGCTGTTTCTTGTTTCATGCCAGGCCACTAGAAGCTCTGCTTTAGGTCTTTATACAACTTCGTACCGCCTGGATGAACATAATAGGGCGTATTGTGAGCTACTTTAAGAAGTGTGCGCTTTATCTCTTCGCACTTTGGTGGTATACACTATCTACCCTTAAATCTCAAACTTCCGTCACTATGAAGGGTAAATTCTGCCTTCGCTTCGCCATTTCGTACCTTATCACGGATTCTGGTGAGTTTCTCGTCTTCTGTCTGCTTCTGAATGATTTCCTGGTAGATCTCGGGAGTGATGATTAGCGAATTCAATTTCACTGTCGGATCTCCCTATTTCACAATTCCCAGATTCATTTTTCTAAATTCTTCACACAATATATTGTTGAAGACAATGCTGGTAACGGTGTGCTCTGTCTTTCTACTTAGGGCATCGGCCACCACGTTGGCTCTACCCTCATAGTATTGAATTTCACAGTCATAGTCTTTGACTAGTTCCATCCAACAGTGTTGCCTGAAGTTGGGTTTATCCTGGGAAAAGATATACTTCAGGTTTTTATGGTCAGTGAAGATCCTACTCTTTACTCCATAAAGGTAGTGCCTCGAGATCTTCAATGCGCGAACCACTGTTGCCATTTCTAAATCATGCGTAGGGTAATTTTCCTCGTGCTTCTTCAACTATCGCGAGGCGTATGCAATTACCCGTCTATTCTGCATTAGTACACAGCCTATGCCACTCTTTGATATATCTGTGAAGATGTCGAAGTCCTCACCATCATTTGGCAACACTAGCACTGGAGTTGTGGTCAATCTTTCTTTTAACGTCTGAAAAGCCTGCTCACTGGCCTCATTCCACTTGAAAGGAGTATCTTTCTTTGTCAGCTGTGTCATTGGCTTGGCATTTTTCGAGAAATCTTTCACGAACCTACGGTAGTACCCAGCTAACCCTAGAAATGCTCGTATATCTGTCACATTTTTGGGAGTTGGTTAGTTCTTAACTGCCTCATTCTTAGCCGGATCAACTGAAACTCCTTCTTTGGTCATGATGTGTCCTAAGAAGGCCACCTTATCTAACCAGAATTCACATTTGGATAGCTTCGTGTACAACTGATTATTCTTAAGAGTCTGCAACACTGCTCTTAGATGATCTGCGTGTTCCTCTGGGCTCTCGGAGTAGACGAGTATGCCATTGATAAAAACGACAACAAACTTGTCCAAGAACTCTTTGAACACTCTGTTCATTAGGTCCATGAATATTGCTGGTGCATTTGTAAGACCAAAGGGCATCACGGTAAACTCGTAGTGTCCATAGCGTGTGTGAAATGCTGTCTTGAAGATGTCTCGTTCGGCTATCCTTAGCTGATGGTATCCTGACCTCAGATCAATCTTTGAGAAGACACATGCCCCCTTCAACTGGTCGAACAAATCATCAATCCTCGGAAGTGGGTAGCGGTTCTTTATTGTTACCTTATTCAACTCTTGGTAATCAATGTAGAGCTTCAGGTTACCATCTTTCTTTTTCACGAAAAGCACTGGTGCGCCCCAAGGGGAATCGAGAGAGCTACTGCCGCACTAGCTAACTAAGACTAGAGGTCAATTAGTCCAGCTCACCAGTACAAGACTGGGTATTTAAGACACAAACACATACAGGTTATAGCCAATTAAATTAAGTCTTATATGCATCGAAACCAAGACTGCATCAGAGCACATCGAGAATAGCACAAGGAAACATGTAATCTCAAGAAATTCATCCATTAACAGAAACAAAGTAATCACTATAACATATGCGGGCTTTCCGCCCTAATCAACCCATCCCAGCTAAACCAAAATAGAGTCAAGTATGGCCACGGGCTGACTGAATGTAAAACACCAAGACGAGTTCCTTTCGACCTCAAACTGAAGAATCAAACAGCTGATGACACAATTAGCGAAGTCTTGGATAACATAATCTCAAAACATAAACAACACCGAAAGGAAGTGGAAAGTAACACAAAATGCAACCTAATGTAAGGCTCAAAGATGGTCCTCTCGATATCCAGTCCCCAAGACTATGCAGTTGCGCCTTCAAGATGATCTATAAAAATAAAGTAGGGAGTCAGTATACAGTACTGCACAAGAGATAGGTAGAAGGGGTTAACGGAAAGTCAGTATCAAAATAACAAGAATGCAAAGCAAGTAAGCAGGTAAGTAGCACAAGCATCACCACATTGTCTCATACAGGTGCTTCAACCACAACATACATAGATGCATACGATGCATGGTCTAGCATACACCTATCTAGCTTATATGCAATGCAGCGAGTGAACCTAAGTCGGCACCTAACCTAATTATCCTCATGCTCAAACCATTCTAGCACCACCATGCTCAAGGCCAAGCGGTATAGTATACCAAAATAAACATCATCGCCATGCGCAAGGCCATAAACAGGCACCTAGCCTAATCATCCTCATGCTCAAACCATTCTAACACCACTATGCTCAAGGCCAGGTGGTATAGTATACCAGAATAAACGACATCGCCATGCGTAAGGTCAGGTGACATCACTATGCTCAAGGCCAGGCGACATCACTATGCTCAAGGCCAGGTGGTATAACAATATAAATAACCAATTCGCTATGCACAAGGCCTGGCAGTGCAAAAGTTAGGTATAGCTTGCCACAACCACATAACAGCACATGCATAACCACATCACCACAACTAAGGAATAGTAGGCAATTGACATATCTAGGTTCACACACCTCAGGCTTCTAGCCTACAGAGATCATCATCAGGCAACCTACGACACTAGGTTTACATGCCTCAGGTGTCTAGCCTACAAAGATCGTCATCAGGCAACCTACGACACTAGGTTCACATATCTCAGGCTTTTAGCCTACAGAGATCGTCATTCAGCTAGGATCATATGATTCGACATTATCATGCAAGGTCAGGTAGTTAGACTTCTTAGCCAGTTCTAGCTCTTTTACCAATCATCACTCTAGTTCCAACAATTTAGGTGAGCAAGTCATTTAACCATTTAATCAACAACTACTCAGGTAATTCTGCATCATATCCAAGCATAAGTCCTTACAGGCATCACAACCAGGAATGTTTTAACACATAAATTGACAGGCAAGACAACAGCCAGAAACAAGCTACTTTGGGCAACCTAGGGTATTCATCCGCGGTTGCCACAGTAGAACAAAAATTGCAGAAGATGCAAGAGCCTCTCCTACAAGGTACCCGTGGTATTCATCTGTGGTCTTCCAATACCGCAGGTTAATACCACAGTCCTGCGGAACGAGGCACTCGGAACCAGTGCTCAGAAGAACAAGGAAAATGGTAGAAACAAAACTTCTAAACTATCCCTTGTCTGAAAATTATGGAAGTATGAATGCAAAACTAGACTTCCCAGCGATTCCGTGCACGTATGGATCCAACTCCACAACCGTACATGTAAGGGTTACAAATCAACAACGCTACTCAAGTTTCAATGATCCCAAATTGGTATTCGAAAAAAGGCCTTACCTTGCACCCACGAATCGATTCCATGATCCCAACAAATTCTAAACCTCCAACCCTAATCAAGAACACGAGTTCCCTTTAGAAAAAAATAGGGCTTCTGTATATTTGGAATGGCCAAAACCAGCCATAGGTTAGAAACAAGGGTTTAAATACTGCTCGGATGGGCTTTAAGCCCATGATGGCCTAGCTGGGCCACCAGCGGTATACCAATACCGCGGCCCTAGCAGGGGACATCTAGGACATCACATCCCTCCCCCCTTAGGGTCATTTCGTCCTCGAAATCAACATTGTATGGAATTACAGAAGCTAAACGCTTACCTCAACTCGAGAACTACAAGTCAAAATCCGGATACTTAGCTCGCATCGACTCTTCAATCTCCCAAGTGGCATCCTCTCGACCATGCCTCGACCATAGGATCTTGACCATCTGGATCATCTTGTTACACAAGACTTTCTTTGTCACATCAATTACCGCCACATGATGTTCCTCGTACTCCAGGCTCGCATCCAACTCAACCTCATCAGGTTGGATAATCTTGCTCGGATTAGCTATAAATTTTTGGAGCTGGGAAATGTGAAAAATGTCATGAGCTCGCCCTACCTCAACCAAAAATGCTAAACAGTAGGCTACCTCCCCAACTCACTCCACTATGTCGTAAAGTTTAATAAATTGGGGACTCAATTTTCCCTTCTTCCCAAATCTTTTAATGCCCTCAATAAGCAAAACACGCAACAACACCCGATCCCCTACCTCGAACTCAAGGTCTCTATGACCAAGATCTGCATAACTCTTCTGCCAATCTTGTGCTTCCTTCATCCGGTCTTGGATCACCCTCACCATCTCAGTGGTCTCCTTGATCAAATCCGGACCCATCACAATTCTCTCGGAGGGATCATCCCAGTACAAAGGAGTCTGACACCGGTGCCCATAAAAGGCCTTAAAAGGTGCCATCTTGATATTCGCGTGATAGCTGTTATTGTAGGAAAACTCAACCAAGTCTAGGTGATCCTCTCAGCTACCTTGAAAATCTAACATGCAAGCTCGAAGCATGTCCTCCAAGGTACGAAAGGTCCTCTCAATCTACCCATCCAACTGAGGATGCCTTGCCGTATTCATGCTGATGTACGTACTGAATGCCTTCTGGACGTCCTTCCAGAATTGCGACAAAAATTCAGAATCTCTATCAGAAGTGATCTCCTTCAGAATCCCAAACCTCCTAACTACATGCCGAATGTACACTGGGTCAATTGCTCCATTTTCCACGTCAATCCCATATGCACGAAGACAACACACTTAGTTAGTCTATGGACTACTACCTAAATCGTGTCCATGCCTCGTTTTATCTTCGGCAACCCGGCCATGAAGTCCATGGATATTGACTCCCACTTCCACTTGGGAATCTCTAAAGGCTACAGCAATCCCATGGGTCTCATGTGCTCAACCTTGACCTGCTGACAAGTCACACACTTAGCCACGAAGTCGGCCACCTCACGCTTCATGTTGTTCCACCAATAGTTCTGCCGAAAATCTTTATACATCTTCATCGCACCCGGATGTACAGAATAAGGTGTGCCATGCGCCTCCTCCATCACCCTTTTCTTTAGATCCTCATGTGCAGATGGTACACACCAATGATCCCCGCAACGAAGGATCCCCCGGGCATCCACTCAAAACCCTGGATCTCGCCCCAACTGAATCCTCAACTTCAAGTTAGCCATCTCTGTAACACCCCGATCCCGTGACTGGACGATGTTACCGCCACACCTAACTTAACTCGGGTTCCACGGCCTAACCCTAATTAAGCTCGGTGCTCAGGCTAACCATGTTCTCCATCCTATCACATCAGAGTATGCTGGATTTCAGGAAGCTAGTCCCCTCTGATCACAGCTCACTAAACTGGACTCTACGCTTAGGGAAAAGTCAGTCACCCAAGTCACGTAACATAATAGAAAGATCTATTACAAGTGCATGAAATGTCCCACGTCTGGGACTCGGCTACTTAATACAAGCCGATAAACAAAATGACATGAGGAAAATAAAGCTCAGACATGCATGGATAACTGAAATGCATCACATCAATAGTTAAACAATTACGTCCGCTCATCCTTACCAACCCAAAGGCATAAGCCTTACCCGCGTGAACTAGTGGCCTGGAGGTACGCCATCAGGTCACTTGGCACCAGTATGCATAAAGCACAGTTTAGTCGAAAACGACTAAGTACGGAACATACACAAACGTGCACATGAATATGATCATGCTATATGTTCCACCCTGAGGTCATTCCGTAATGTACTCAGAGGGTTTTAAATCCAATGTCCAATGTGCTTTTTATTCAAACCATGCGGGTTTATAAATCAATGTAGAATTCATATGCAATGATATTCCACGTTGAGTACATTGTTAATATGCCGCTCAACGGGTTTTAAATCCAAATCTCTAGTGCAATCCGATCACTCCTGGGCGATATCCGCCGTGTAAGCCAAAGGTTGTAAAAACTTTAATACATATAACCGTATGCAATGCCATTCACACTGAATATATTATCAGGGAATATTTCAGTGGGTTTAAAATCCAAATGCATCCCAAGAGAACCCTTAGGCGGATCACGCCGTACGGATTCTAAAGTTATGAGAAAATAATGCATAAACACTATGCGAATACCCCGCACCGAGTATATCCTTAAGACACACTACAGTGGTTTTAAAATCCCTTTTCATGCAGCAAACTATCATGCAGCACGAATGATAACTCATAACATTATTCATGTAACAAACACAGTGCAACAACACAGTGTAACAATAACCACCGCAATCCCCCTATCATGCAGCACAGCAATGTAGCATATCGTGATGCAGCATGCATAATGATCAATGACATCCTTTATGCATTCAACACAATGCATTCAATCGAAATCAAAACTGTAAGCTCCCGCTGACAGCTATCACATAACCAATACCAATTACTGAAAACACATACCGTAGTAGCGTGTCAACCATGTACTTAAGCCCTTTTGGTCGTCGGGTACCGATTACAGTGCACGGCCACAACCGAAGCACTAATCGACTTAACTAAGCTTAGTACAGGTCAAAACATGTTGTTATCACTTAAACAAATAGAATAATCTACCACATAACCCATATGCAACATATTTCATGTTGAGTGTGTTCTCAATAAAACCTTCTTATGCATCAAACACAATGCATCTAGATCAAATCAAGATCAGAACATAAAACGGAACCAAAAAGAGTATACCACACCCTATCCATTTCCAAGGTCCAATCGTTACTCCCTTGGTACAGGTTGTAAAATAAATGCACAAATCAATATGCAGTGGTGATCCACGTCGAGTGCATTTTTAATACGTCACTCAACGGTTTTTAAATCTTTGAATGCATTAAGACACAATGCAATACCCAAAGTCCAAGACCACCTGGTCATGCTACAGACATAATGTAGCAAGAAAGATATCTGAAAGCTTAAACACGCAATCAATTAATAATCCATATAGCGTAAATTACTGTAATAACATGCCCACCTAGCAGAACAGTTAATTAATTCAAACCAATCGATATGCAGAACTGTAAAGCCTTTACCATCTAAACAGTCAAGCATGATACACAATCTGTCCATAATATCCATGTCATCTTTAGTCATGCAGCACAACCTATGCAGCAAGAAAAATAACTGAAAGCTAATACACGCAACCAGTTAAATATCCATATAGAGCATATAACGACCGAGAAAACCTGAACAACGGGGGGCTCCACTGACAGGCCCGTTGTCAAGTGCTAAGTATGCCTGGATAAGGCTGGCTGGAATCACCCAAAGCGGAACCATATACCAAAACATAAAAGTGTGAATAGAGATATGATGGGGTTATTCAATGCACGACTGAACGGAACACTGAATACCCTAATCTACTATCACGAATATGAGTAAAGGTCAAGGAGATTCATTATAGCCGTTTTGATGACGCGAATCGCTCCACACGTCACAGCTAGAATTCCTTCATCTAATCTTAAATTACCGGTAAACCTTCCGGGGTGCAAATCCCAAAAGTAGACTAGGACCCTGTTACGTGGAAAGCAAGCTTCCCACGGGTGGACTTTCGAGTCTATGGTGATCAACCCACGGAGAAATGAGATGGTCGTTACTCTATCTTTATCTATACGTGAATATCCGTATTAATGAAGTAATCACCGACATTAATTTAATCACGTGGTGTCTGATCTTTGATATGCCTTTATGTCAGTCCGAATCAAGGAATAGATGTCACTTGCTCGGTCTCCAACAGGCTTTACCGAGTTACATGCGATTCCGTATTATATGCATAATTCATTTGACCTCAAATGACTTTAATAAGCACATAATTCTCATATAGGCACATGACAGGTAATTCATGCAAGGCATAACATAAACATGCTTTCTGATGCAGAAAGAAATAAATACCTCATGTATTTATATTCTAATGAAGAAAGAAATAAATACCTCATGTATTTACACAAGGAA
>MAYD01590429.1:0-11065 GCA_001909325.1 Ruellia speciosa
ATCGATTCGAATAAACTAATTAATTGGGCCCAGTTGGATTAGAAAGCCCAACTACGGATACGAAAGCCCAATAGCGACAATGGGCGATGTTCAGTAAATAATATTCCCCGGGGTGGAAAGTGGAATATTAAAGTTCTTGAGAGGTCAAAGTGTAAGTTTGGGAAACTTCAGGGACCGAATTGGAATTTTCGGAAATTAAGGTGCTGAAATTGAAGATTCAGAAACCTTGAGAACTCAATTGCATTAAATTAAAAACCCAGGGACTCGATTGAATTAAATTGGAAGATTGGGGACTCAATTGATAATTGCCCTAATTGAATTTCTAAATTAAGGGTTTTGAATCAGAGACAGAGGCAGAACGAGCGAGGTCGTAAGGTTGGGATCTTCTTCTTCTTCTTCTTCCTCCTACGACTTCACCAAGGTCGTAGAATCCGGGCAGAGGTCGCAGAGTTCACTCCGAGGTCGTGGATTCTACTCAGAGGTCGTGGGTTGTAATCCGAGGTCGCATATTTAGCTTCGGTCGTAAGTAATTTCCTTTCTTTCTAGTTGATTGTGAATTGGGGATGAAGGTCGTATATTTTGGGTTCAGAGGTCTCAAAGTTTAATCTATTTCTTCTCTTAAACCTACGACCATAGCCTCGTGCGTGTAGCCGCGAGGGCGGAGGTCGTAGATTTAGGGTCGAAGGATTTTGGGTTTTGCAAATTGTCGTAGGAATTGGATTTTGGAGGATGACTCTCTCTCTATATATATATATAGAGCAACCCCAATCCTTCGACACTTGCTCAATTATTGGTGCAATTATTGAGCTTCTTGGTCATATTGCTTATGGAGGAAGGTAATACTCTCAAACCTTGTTCTCTGTGATTTGGGGATTTTTGGATTTGAGATTATTGGCATGTGTTCTGGGGTAATCGAGGTCAATTTGGTTAATTGATGCATTTACTTGATGTCCTAAATGTTGAACTCAGTTTTGGGAGTCGATTCAGTGTTGGTTCAGTTAATCGGTTCTGTGTCTGATTTGGCTGCTGAGTTGAGTAATGTTTTTGTTGTGAATTGATACCCGATGATGTGTTGCGGGTAATCATGTGTGCAACCCCAAAAATCTGATTTTGGAAGGATGGCACACTCGGTTGGGAGTATGGCAGTGTCTCTGTTGTGTTGTTCTGTTTGATATCTGAGGCAATTTGTGTTATGCATCCGGTTATGTTTTGGTCACAGTCCCAATTTGATGTATGCAGTGTGGTTCAGTCTGGTTTCTATGATGATTCACATAGGATCTGAGGTTGGAATGTGATGAGTAATTAAATCTGGTTTAGTTCTGTTAAATGGCCATCGGTTCCAGTATTAGATCTGTTGCTTGTGTGAGCTTTGATGTGGTTTCAGTTTGGTGTTATGGCTGTTGTATATTGGATCTGTCGATTGCCCGATGAAGGAGATGGAATCTGAGGGCTTGAGGTTGGCATCAAGATCTTGTGTTGCCCCACTTATGTTTATGTGGATTGGTAGCCAAGTTCTTTAAGGTGGATATTGGTTTATACCTTAGGTGCAGTCATGTATTGGCTTCTATTTCAGTATGCAGTATTCTGTGTTATGTGGCTAATGATCCAGTTGGTTGTTTTGTTTTGTCCGATATTCTGTTTCCCCTTTTCAATCCTTAGGAATTGATGGTAAGATTTGGAGACATTTATTGGAATCTGGGTTAAGCCGATGATGAGATCGAGTCGAGACAGATCTGAGGCTCCCCGATGGATTGATGTTGAGTCAGTTTGATTCGGTTGTGGTCATGGTTCGATTTTTGGCAGTCACCTATGCTTGCTATTCTTCTTGGCTCCACGTGTGTTCTTGTTGCTGTATGCTTGATCTGTGAAACCTGGTTTGGAATGGAATTTGGACTGTTATTGGGATTGGGCCTACCGTTTGGGCCTTGATTAAATGAATTAATTGGTTCAGCAGGCAGACGGATTGGGCCTGGACTTGGTTGATTGAATTAATTGATGGGGAATTTGGGCTTTGGCAGATTTGGACTATGGACGTAATAAATTCCTTAATTGGGATTTAAACTAATTGAGACATTTAATTAATTTAATAAATTAATTATTTGTTTCCTGCGATGATGAGAGGTATGGACAAGTGTTCTCGTTTGCAGATACTACACTTGAAGCCTCTGAGCAGTCCAAACAAATAAAATCCAACAAGAAAAATAATAATAATCTAAGGGATTATTATTTAAATTTAATTGATAGGTGACAATTAAATTAGAGGATGATTATTTTAATTTAATTTTTAGGCAAACAATTAAATTAAAATATTTTGAGATGGATAATTGATTCAAAGGAATTAATGTCAGATTCTTTTCGGGTTTCAGATACTCAGAAACGTGATCACTGTCAGTAACAGTATTGGGATTCGGATTTTCCAGTGAAGATTCAGAAGACAGTAGATAACGGTATGGACTACACTGGGCAACCATAAGACCCGTTTTTGGCCTAGGACTTAGGATGACTAAGTCTAGGAATTTAAATACATGACGTATTTATTTATTTCTTCATCAGAATGCATGTTCGTAATGTGCCTCTGCATGAATTATCTGTTATGTGCTTGTATGTGACTTATGTGCTTATTAAGTCATTTGGGGTCAAATGAATTCTGCATGTAATACGGAAACACATGTAATTTGGTAAAGCCTGTTGGAAACCGAGCAAGCGACGCCTATTCCTTGTTTCAGGCCAGCATAAGGGCATATCAAAATGCGGACACCACGTGATTAAATTAATGTCGTTGAATACTTCATTAATACGGATAATCACGTAAAGAGAAAGATAGAGTGACGGCCAACTACTACCCTTTGGGTTGATCGCCATTGGGATTGAAAGTCCACCCGTGGGAAGCTTGCTTTCTACGTTGAAAGGGCCTAGTCTACTCTTGGGATTTGCACCCCTAGAGGTTTACCGGTAATTTAAGATTAGATGAGGGAGTTCTAGCTGTGACGTGTGGGGTGATTCGCGTCATTTGGTAGCTATAATGATCTCCTAACCTTCACCCAAAACCGTGATAGTAGATTAGGGTATTCAGTGTTCCGTTCAGTCGTGCATTGGATAACCCCATCATATCTCTATTCACACTTAGATGCTTTGATGTACAGTTTGGCATTGGGTGATTCCAACCAGCCTTGCTCAAGCATACCTAGCACTTGACAATGGGCCTGTCGGTGGAGCCCCTCATTGTTCAAGTTACTCTCAGGTCGTTGTTTACTCTACTTGCTTATGTGTTAACTGTTTACAGGAGTTATAGTCTTGGTTATTGTTGCACTGTGTTTGATGCATGAAAATGTTTTGAAACCCGCTGGGTAGCATATTGGAGATGCACTCGACGTGGATCACGTTGCATATGGTTTATGCATTTATTTACCGCGTGTATGTTCCGTACTTAGTCTTTCGACTAACTGTGCTTTATGCATATAGGTGCCAAGTGTCCTGAGGATATACCTCCAGGCCACTAAGATCATGCGGGTAAGGCCTATGCCTTTGGGATTTTTGTGAGGACGAGAAGACATATGTGTTTAATTGTAGCTGGGGTTGCATTTCAGTTATTGGTGTATGTCTTAACTCTTATACCTCATGTCATTTTGTTTATCGGCTTGTATTAAGTAGCCGAGTCCCGGACGTGGGACATTCTTTTGTAAACTGGTATTGCATGCTTGTTAGTAATAGAATCTTTCTATTATTATACGTGACTTGGGTGACTGACTGTTTCAAGGTGTAGGATTCAGTATTTTGAGCTATGATCAGAGGGGACTGGCTTCCTGAAATCCAGCGTACTCTGATGTGATAGGAATAGGGAACATGGTTAGCCTGAGCACCGAGCTTACTAAGGGTTAGGCCGTAGGACCCGAGGTAAGTTAGGTGTGGCGGTAACATCGTCCGGTTACGGGAATCGAGGTGTTACACTCAAGGATGTCAACTGGGCCTCTTTGTCGAGGTGGTGGTGCAGCAGCAGCTGGCTCGGCCTAAAGTGGAGGAGGTGGCTACTGTAGAATGAATTCCTCAGTCGGGACTGACGACTCGAGCTCTATAAAAACAGCTGGTAACACTTTCCCAGCTACAATATCTGCTCTCCTCCTAGAAAATCCCACAATTTTAATTGCTCCCACTGGCCGAAATTCACATTCCTCATTAGTGACCTGTACACCCCGACTGTGACAGAGTTGGGTGATTAGGTGAACATATGTAATGGATAAGTGAGGGGTGCTGGCTATTCGAAGCATGTTGTTGAAGATTAATTGGCCCACATTCGGTCGGACCCCGCAGGCAATATCATAGATGAACTCAACTCTCACAAAAGATAGAAAATGGCCTCTCACCTTAGGGTAAATGCGACCCAGCCATAAAAGTCCTAACTCCTTCCAGGGGGTGTCCATGTACTTTGTTCGAAACTCGTTACCATCCCCCGGATTGAGCACCATTACCCCATTTACCCCCAAAGCTCTGCCGATCACCTCGCCGCGCTCAAATGTCATCTCGGAAATGTTTGGTCTATCATTGGGTAGACCAAGCACCTCGTTGATCAGTGCAGGAGTAACTTGGAATTCTATCCCTCTGATGTTCACCTGAGCCGAATAAGGCAATGATACCATAGACGGTGCCTTTTCCGGCAATTGAGCAAAGAATTCCAAGGCAAGGGGTGGAGATCCAGTCGTGGTAGGTTGCCTGGCAAAGTGTTCCCAACCCAACCAATGAAGGATGGGCTGGAGTCTATCATCTGCAAGATATTCAGCCCCAATACCCCATTCGGGTATCACTGCTTTTGTTCTATTCAATTCGAAATATCTCTGCCGATCTTCTATAAATTCAAAACGCACCTCATCTAACTCAATGGGTTCCACTTCATCAGTTAGAGGCCTACGGGGATCGCGGGGTTGTACAAATAACCTCATCGGATGAGGAAGCAACTCGCTGTCTTTTACGTGGAGGCATTATTTCTGCAAAACAAACAACAACCCACAATCAAAACTCTTAAGAAACACTGTCTAATTAACCATCCTCACACTCAAACACAAATGCTATTTCAAGATGTGGGAAAAGATAAACACATTGTCATTCACACATATAGCATTAGCAAATCAAACATACATGCTTCATCATCGGCCAGCTAAAGCACATTAAATCTTTCCAGCAAGGATATCATCCAATCTCTATAAAATTATGCTATTTCAGAGTGCGGGAGAAGATAGAATCATTGGCAAATTACACACATAGCATTCAACATACTTCGTCAACATTTATGGGCAAAATTCGCAATTATAATTGTCATCAATTCATGTTTCAAGGCGACTGAAATTAACTCAAAATTCATTACATGAGTAAAACTATCGTAAGTAGACAGCACCACAACAAAAATTCACAGAATTCCAATAAAGACATTTTATCGAACATTTGGTGTGCACAGAAAATGGGCAGCCATGTATGAACAAAAATACTTCAAGTTCTCCTCAATTTTCAACACCACAATCTCATGGCATATTTGAAATAACACCCACCACAAAAAAGATCAGATTTTTCCAACAATTTAAGAAGTACATACCGTTTTGTGAAGAACCCTAGCCGGGCCGAAATTCAATCTTGCTTTGTTGGCCAAAAGAATGCAGAGATGGAAAGTGGGGAGTGAAGATAGTATTATGTTGGTGTGGGTGTAGGGATATCGCAAGAAAAATTCGCACCTTGGACGATGAAGTATCGGCTGAGAGCAAGAAGAAGAAACCTGGGTTGTGTGTTGTTTGTGCGTGAATTCTGATTTTAAACTCCCAGAGTCGCGCTGTCCGTGGAGCGGTTTATGAGGACCGCGCAACGTGGACTGCGCCCTTCATTGTTGTGTGCTTGCTGGAACGCACGCTATCCGACGCGCGGTTCACGGAGACCGCGCGTGTAACGCCCCGATTCTCCACAATCAGAACACATTACCGCAACACCTAACTTACCCTGAGATCTATCCCTAATCCCAACGTGAGCTCGGTGCTCAGGCTAACCTAATCATCTCGTCCTATCAGAGAAGCTAAGTTGTAACATCCCGTGTTACAGTACGACATTCCGGTGTCAGAAAATGAAGAAATTTTTTTTACGAAATTAATTATTGGAAATAATTAATTTCAAGTATGCGAGAAATTTAAATTGGGCAATTGGATTCGGATAAGTGGGCTTGGATAGTCCCACGACCCAATTGATGGAATTGGACAAGTTCAAGAATCGACGGGTGAGGGGCGACACTTGGAGATTCAGGAAATTGGACTTGGCAGATTTTGGAACTTGATCAATTTGGATTGATCAAGTGTCAGGAAATTAAGGTGGAATAGATTTGAGATGATTCAGACTCAATCAGATTTGAATTGGCAAAAATCTGGTCATTTCCGCTACTTTGGCAGTTTGGCAAGATTGGCAGGAATTCCGCTCCTTTGTGAAAATTCCACAACAATTGACGGAATTCCGCTGCTTTGGAAAGCAGCGGAAAAACGGCAGAATTCAGCAGAAAATGACACGACAGGTTTCTGAATTGATTCAATTGGCAGAATTGAATTACGAATCAAGGGAATTACGAATCAAACATCCAATTGAGGATTGAATTGTGGCCATGCAAAGGATTGCATGGAATGGACAAAGTCAAAATTGCATGGAATTGATTTTGACCAATTTTTCCGTAGCATTTGGAATTTCCGCTACATTTGGGAGGCAGCGGAAATAAGCCAGAAAGCTGTGGAATTCGGGCAGATTTTGATAGAATCGGGCAAATTAAGGTTGGCAGACCTACTGTTCATTGGATATGCAACTTCGGTCGCGGAATGGCATTTTATTCAGCCAACTTATGACAGATTATGGATTGGCCAATACTTGGGATGTCTTGGACTATAAATATGATGACTTGGGCAGATTTAAGACACATTCATCTTCATCTCCTCCGTTCAACTTCTGCCATCTTTCTCTCAAAACTCCAAAAATCGAATTTGCCCGTTTGGTGCTGAATCTTGGTCAGATTTTCAAGGTGTTTACAGATTTGGAATCCTCGTGTCAAGGTGAGTCTTTTACACAGAATGGATTTAACATGCATTAAGATTGCATTTTCGTGACATGAACAGCCGTATGGTGTTCTTACAGTTTTAGTTTGGCCAAGGGTTTTCGGGGACAGATTTGTTGCTGTTTGGGATTGTAATCGACTTGGTAAGGATATTCTCCATTTCGATTCCGTCATTTTGGTCATTGGGAATTTTGGAATCTGAAAATGAATAAGAACACCCACTGCCGTTTGAAATCTGAATTCTGAATCTGTTATGGAAATGGGTCATGTTTCGATTTCTGAATGAAATGGCAGAATGGATTTTTGGTTTGAAATGGAATATGAAATCCGGAAATTTTGGCATTATGGACAGTGGACTGTTGGTGCCGAATGAATTAATTAATTTCAGATTGATTTTGGATTTGGAATTAATGGACATGGACAGAACTTTGGGAATGGAATTTCGGTGAGTTTGGGGCTGCCGATTTGGTTCAATTATTGACAGAATTTGGACTTAAGAATTGGTGTTATTCATGTTCATCTTGATCTTCAAAATATTCATAAAAGATTGTCATTTTGATATTCAAATCTTAGAATGGATGGATTGAGTGTGTTAGTGGATTTGCACATTTCAAGACGATAGTGGCAGATTTTGGAATCTGGAAAATATGATGACTTCCACTTTTTAAAAGTAATAATATTTTATTGGGATATAATAAAATATTGTATAGTGGATGATGACATCAGCGGCTGGGCCTCACATGGATTTAATTGCTGGAAATTGCTAAGGAGGAACACTTAATTAATTTGGGCAAATTAATTAAAGTTGTGTTATGGATTAATTAATTACCCGGGGTAATAAATCAGTGTTCCGATTTACAGATAATCAGTATCGCGACTGTGAACTGGTTCAGTAGCAGTGTCGATTTGCAGATTACCAGTGAAGTATCAGGAGATTGTTGATAACGGTACCGACTACACTGTGCAACCATAAGACCCGTATTTGGCATAGGACTTAGGGGTCTAAGTCTAGGAATTTATTTACGTGGCGTATTTATTTTCCTATTGCATATGCCTTATTTGTACCATGATTTTGATATTGCCTGTTATTACCTGTTATATGTGCTTTACATGCTGTTGCATCATTCGGTCTAAATGAATCTCGCATGTAATACGGAATCGCATGTAATTTGGTTAAGCCTGTTGGAGACTGAGCAAGTGACGACTATTCCTTGACTCAGACCGACATTAAGGCATATCAAAAAGCGGACATCACGTGATAATTTAATGACGATAAAAGCATCTCATTAATACGGATAATCATGTAAAGAGAAAGATAGAGTGACTGTCCAACTACCCTCTGGGTTGATTTCCGCAGGGTTAAAGTCCACCCGCGTGAAGCTTGCTGTACGCGTTAAGCTCTCCTAGTCTACTCTCGAGATTTGCACCCTTGAGGAGGTTTACCGGTAATTTAAGATTAGATGAAGGAGATCTAGCTGTGACGGGTGGGATGATTCTCGTCATTTGGTAGCTATAATGATCTCCCAAACTTCACCCAACCGTGGTAGTGGACTAGGGTATTCATTGTTCCGTTCGGACGTGCATTGGATAACCCCATCATGTCCCTATTCACACTTCAATGCTTTGGTGTACGGTTCAGAGTTGGGTGGTCCCATACGTCCGTACCCAAGCATACTTAGTACTTGACAAAGGGCCTGTAGGTGGTGCCCCCCGTTGCTCAAGAGTTTCGGTCGTTATTTGCTCTATATGGTTATGTGTTAACTGTTTGCGGGGTTGAGCTTACAGTTATTTTCTTGATGCATTGTTGTGCTGCATGATTAAGGAGGACATAGATATTTACTGCATTGTAGTGCCACATGGTAAGGTGGTTATGGTTATGGTTTCGGTTATTTCCTGCTGCATTGTGTTTTGCTGCATGAAAAATGATCTAAAACCGTTGAGTAGTATATTGGAGATGCACTCGGCGTGAAAGTGATTGCATTTGCTTTACGCGTGTATGTTCCGTACTTAGTCTTTCGACTAACTGTGCTTGATGCATACGGGTGCTAAGTGTCCGGAGGGCGTACCTCCAGGTCACTAGATCACACGGGTAGGCGTTGCCTTTCGGGTTTTGGTGAGGATGAGTGGACATATTTATTTAACTATTGGTATGCGGTGCATTTCAGTTATTTATTTATGTTCGGAACTCTTTTATTCCTCATGTCATTTTATTTATCGGCTTGTACTAAGTAGCCAAGTCCCGGGCGTGGGACATGTTTCCTTTTGGACTTGTGAACTTTTAACTATTGGATTGTAATAGTATCAGTTCTCTTTTCAGTCTTCCGCATGTGTTTGATTTTAACATGGTGAGCTGCGTTTAGAGGGGACCAGTTTCCTAAAATCCAGCGTACTCTGATAGGATTAGTTAAGATGGTTAGCGTTAGCACCGAGCTTACTAAGGGTTAGGCCGTAGAACAGATGTAAGTTAGGTGTGGCGGTAACTTTTCCGGTGGGAGAATCGGGGTGTTACATAAGTTCCCTCTGATCACAACCATTATAGTTGGAAAGCGGAATAACACATAATGCGAAATTCATAAAAAATAATAGTTATTACAACCCGAAAGTCAAAAGATGTCCCACGGCGGGACTCGGCTATTTAATACAAGCCGATAAATGAATTACATGGTTGGAGAGACAAAAGATAAAAGCCCTGCAACCACAAAAGGTTAGTACAACAGTAATTATCAAGAGTTCTCTCGATCTCACAAAATAGTCCTGCGAATAATAATTCGTCCCCTACTGACCAGCTGGAGGGATGTCCTCACAGCCCGAAGTACCACCTGTGATGCAAGATGTAGCATCGTTAGTCATGAGACTAAGTATAAACACACACATAACAATAGGTTATGCAATCAACAAGTCGTGCTAACCAAGCTGGCAGTATATCCATAAATACTAACCAACTGGTTGACTTAGAGATAAAGCAACAAGCATCAGTATAAAACCATATTCGTGTATGCATAAATCACAGATCGAGTAAGCGATAGCAGCTTAAAAGCGATGCAATGAAATTTATGCAACAGGAAACATTCCTAAACCCCCAGGCGTATCCTTTCAATGCTCACGAGCTTGAAGGAATGCCAATTGTGGCTTGCACGGAACTGCTAGCCAAGACTCCACACATGGATAACCACTGAACCCACGACTCAAACTGCGGTACAACTCAGGACTCTACCGTCTGCATGCTTAGCACTGTGGTGGCACAGCATCCTGTAGACCCCACTTAGGATACTCCACAAGCCGGGAACTATAGCAGTGACTGAAAAGAGTGGACTTGGATAGACAAAAACCCCACTTAGTTATTTGGTTCTCCCCGATGACATAACCAATCTTGACATACCAAGGTTCCGGACGTTTGGAATCACCCAAACCACGCCACCGTCCTACGGCAGTCTCAACCTATCTGAGAAGAAACTATAGGTGTGTAATCCAACGAATCAACAGACCAGCGAATCCACTAGTTCGCAACTCGTGACAAATGGAAATAAGGTGGAATGCAAACATGTAGAACCTAATCTACATGACTGACACCTATCCCCGAGCTATTCTTAAATTACCGGCAAACCCCAAACAGGCGCGCCCCTGAAGGGTAGAATGTGCTGACTTGGGAATTGAATTCCCTAGTGGTAAAAGTTAAAGAGGATACGCCCCAGAAGCTTGAGCATAATGCTGACACCACTCTTTATTCCTCTTTACGTAATTACGTCTTTTAAATGCATTGCACTTTACGTAATACGTTTAACGGTTCAATTCCTCTAAACATTTGCCTTAACCCAATCCGGAATGAAGATATACCAATTACTCGCTTGTAATTAGTCAGCTTAGTATCTTACATGCGAATCCAATTATATAAGAGGTAATTTATGCATATGGACACATAGGCAAATAAATGAACAACACATCAAAGAATAAATAATCACAATATTCATTCAATGATAAATAAATACCTAAAGAGAATTAAAT
>MAYD01590470.1:0-12128 GCA_001909325.1 Ruellia speciosa
AGTTCCCATCTGATTTAGAAGCAAAAACAATAAACTGTATCAACAATTGACACTTGTTCTCCTAAGTTTTCATTCGGAAAATGTTATAGTTGCATCAAATCATTTGGTTGATATTGATGATATTTGGATACTACAAGTGTCCACATCCCAATCAATCTAATATATACCACTACCAGTCCTTAAAAATTTATTGATCTGCCACAGATATTAATAGCATAGATGCGAAATTCTATATTGTGTATGATCAACTTCACTCCTAGTAACATAGGACAAAGTATAAAAAAAGTGTCTGTAGAGTTAAATAACTATAAATAGTAAATATTTTGGCATCTATATTTAGTATGATTGTTTTTTAGTTTTTTGTTACATATCAAGTATTAATGATTAGATAGTGTAATACGTGTAAGGATTAATTTTAGGGTATATGTGTTTTGACGTTGAGTAGATGTGTACAATGTAAGTTTAAACATAAATAGTGGTAACGATTGAATAATTATTAAACTTTGAATGTGGCATACACACAATATATATATATACTTCCTCCGTTTCAAAATGATCGCAACGTTTGGAGCAGACATGTTTGCCGATACAGAATTTTAACTATTAATATCGTTAATTATCAATATGTAAAAAAAATATAAAGTTGATATTTTGGAAATACTCATTAAGACGAATCTAACAAGACCCAACATGACTATTTATTTTTTTAAGTATAAGTCAGAAATAATAGTTCAACTGAAATATGTAAATAGTGTTTACTATGCAAACGGTGCGATCATTCTGAAACGGAGGAAGTATATATATTTAAAAAATGCTCCTATGGTGTGAAGGTACTTTGGAAATTTCGTTTTGTGCAAAAACTAACCACGAAAAATTGTGACATTACCTGGCGGATATTAATTAGATGTTCAAATGCGTCCTTGATGGTATTGCTAAATGCTTCATTTTTGTAAAAGCTTTCTTCCCATATAATATCGAGATTTGCCTTAAATTCCAGTAAGTTGGACACCATGTCTTTGTCCTTTTCTTCATCCATGACAATACTCTGGCCAGTTTTCCGGATGTATTGACTAAGTGATTGTCTCAATGATTCAAGGGCGTTGACTCTGGAGAAAAGCGAATACATTCTCTGAAGGTCTTCAATACGCTTTCCATCCATCAGCAACATGAAACCCTGGGCAAGTGGATCATAAGCATTAAAACAAAGTATGCAAGCACAAGCTAAAGAATTGATAACAGTGAACAGATTTAAAATCCATATGAAAACAACCTTGTCCAAAATTGCAGAAATATGGTGCTCGAGAAGCTGCCTTTCTGCAGTGGCTATTAGTAGCTTTCTTGTACTTGCATCCAGGTAGATCAAGCATCTTTCATGTTCTTCCTGCAACCTTATCTGGAAAACATAGAATGCTATATAAGTAGTGAAAAAATGTAAGTTATTGACCAAATTAGTTGAATAAGATGGTAGTCATGACATGAATTTCAACAATTCTAGGAGATCTAGATTTTAATCCGCAGTTTAGCAGCAGAAAAACAATTAAAAAATGCAACACGAATTTCGCACCTCTACATGCTTCAAATAGTCTGGAACATCTGCCTGCTGCATGTATTTGGCACCTTCGGCTGCATAAAATTCAGATGTTTGTTCGAGGAATGGCTTCTCAAAACTTTCTGAGTAAATTCCCAAGGCAGTGAACATATTCAAAATATGATTAAGAAGAGTTCTATCAACTGCTTCACCTAACCTACAAGAGCAACCAAAACAAAAATATCATCATATTGAACCTGTTCAATAAACTAAGCCTCTGCCTTTCTATTCCAAAATCCCATATAGTCAATGGTATTGACAACATATAAAGCCATTAAACTTTAACTTTCCAGTGATAGGTGTAAGTCAGACCAAGGTTTTGTTCCAGCGACATATTCTTAGATGTAACTGGAAAATTGATTTTGCATGCAAACAAATACCCAGCTTTGAAAATTTGGATATTACCTCTCACTCTCAATCATTTTCAGAAGACCGAATACAGTTTTATGCTTCACTTCCGAAGCTACAGCAAGATGTTTTCGGAAGAGCTGCAAGCCCATGTCCCATAATGAGAGCACATTTGGTGTTTGCTTCACATACGTTCTGTCAAGATACAATGCTATACCCCGGATCATCAACATCTGGTCACAAAAATCCTGCCAGCACTTCTCAACAAGCGAGAGAAATACAACCAAATCTTCACTTTGTCCAACCAAAGCCTCTAGAGCAGCAGATGTATAGGCTTCACACTCCTTTTCAATTCTTTTATATAGACTTCCTCCCATCTTATGCAGGCAAAGGTCATTTACCGCCTTGTGATAAAAGGTTTACCAGTCAGCACTCATTAACCCAAAAAAACACAGGAAAAAAAAAAGGAAACACATCAAGTTGGCCCACCTGATAAAGCTTCTCTAAGTCACATGGATCAGGTTGCTTCAAAAATATAGCACAGATAGCCGTCTGGAGAGTTGCCCAAGTATTTTCCTCAAAATTAGTTGGCAGTGTCGGTTTGGCTTAGACACAAACCACGGAGTTTTATCAGTAAGGACTTTTTATTCAATAAACTATATGCTACTCTCATAAATCATAATGACTTAATCTATAGATCTTGCAGAAGACATTCATGTCAGTAATGAATTAGAAAGTGTTGTGATGTAGTCATAAACCTTGCTATAAGCATATGAGGATGTTGCACATAATAAACACAAATTGAACATTTTGCACAAGTAAGATTCAAACTCTCAAACTTTTAAGGTATCCCATTTTAAGCAGATAACCTGCCAAACAAATTACACACTTTTGTAAAATAAGCAAAACAGTGTTTCAGTATTCAAATTGGTATCCTGAACAAAGAAATCATAGACATGGTGGCCATAGTTGTAATTTCAGTGCATTTTAATCCAGGTGTACTAATGTGCATCAATCATACTGAAACATGTGAATGCCTCCAGCTTATCTTGCCTTGGTAAAGTTAAGTTCATTTATCAATTCATTAAGACAATTGTTATGATAACCATCTGAATTTAGCCAATGTCCATCCAGCTTACTGTATTCAAAATGCACACTACTTTTCAGCCAAAGTTGTTCCTTAAGAATGTGAACACCTGAAGAATGGGATGTCAGACTAATAAAAAAATACTAGTACAATCCATATCAATTATGTCTAAGTTGCATGAGTCCACTAAATTCAACTGGGATGAAATTGAAAAAAAATAATAATAATAACTAACTTTCAGCTTAAAGGATTTATCCAACTTGATGCATTTCAAAACTCAAAAGTAGCAAGGGACTGTCACTGCCTCTTGCTTGCAGCAAACCCAGATCCCCCAACATTACAAGCAAAGATAAAATCAAACAGAAGAATATCCGTTTAGTCACCAATCAACAGAAAACATATCAATACAAAAGACCAGCCAATCAAAACTACATAAAAAGAACCCTAAGAAATAAATGAAAGCATTGGCAACTGGCACAAATAGGAATAAATAAGTTGAAAGCGAAAATAAAGTTGAACCTTTAACAAGCTTAATTACAAGCTTTTTAGTAGGCTGCGGGGGCGTGGCCTTCTTGCGAGACAAATTGGCGGTTACACCTCCAGCAGAAGCAGCAACACTAGGGGCAAAAGCGTTGGAGGGCGAGGAGGCGGGCTCCAGCACGACGTCAGTGGGATCATCTTGGATCATCGGGGAGTGGGAGTGAGCAGGAGGTAGGTGGTGTGCTTTGTTATCATCATCAGCATCAAGCCCCTGCGACTTGGGTTTCTTCATTGCGGGGAGAATTGGGGGCGGTGCAGAGGCGGGGGAATGAGGCGATGAGGAGCGCTTGGTGGGACTGGTGGATTGCGACATAGAAGAGTGATGAAATCTCAAAGAGACCTCCCACGGCTACGACCACGACCACTCTGACTCCGACTCATTCTACAATTCTAGAATCTCTTTTAGGCTTCTCACTTGTACAGTTTCTACCTGCACCTTATCACCCACCCTTTTCTCCTCTCTACTCTCTACTCTCTCTCAAATAAAATAATTACTCCTAATTAATTTATTAACTCAAAATCTTCAAATAACCCATGTTAAAAAGGGTTAAAAATATAAAATCTATTTTAAATCCTTTTCAAAAATAACTTGTGAATTAAAATAGTCATCTATCAAATATTTTAAAAAATATATTAAAAATGTTATATTTTCCCGAAATTCTTTTTGCAAGTTGGGTTTGGACAAACATGCACTTTTATTAAAAAATTTAGTATGTTTGAAAAGGCAAAAATATGCGTATTTTGGGGACGAGAGTATAAAAGGAAAGGAAAAAAATGCGGTATGAAATAGTAGGAATTTGGAATATTTGATTATCTGTTGTTGGATATTTGAGGGTGTATTGTCTGTCTATTAAGAATGGTACAGAATGAATAAAACCAGTGTGATGGCTAATGGGGCAGGCAAAGGATGAACCAAACAAACAAAATAAGCATAAGCCACCATAATTCTTGATGATGGTTTTGTCCGCTTGATCAGAAAATCCAAGTTGCACTTGCAGGTTTATGGTCTATGGTTTGGGGCACAAGTAGAATCCCTGGGGATTAACTATGGCCAAGTGGGCAACAATCTGCCGCCCCCGGAGAGAGTTGTTGATCTCTTGCACTCCCTGAAGCTGACAAAAGCGAGATATGACACCAATCCTCAAATTCTTTCTGCATTTGCCAACTCCAGTATCCAACTCATTGTCACACTTGAGAACCAAATGCCACCCACCTTGACTGATCCCTACCAAGCCCTTCGATGGGTGCAAACCCACATCAGGCCCTATTTCTCAGCCACCCAAATAACAGGGATCGCAGTCGGGAATGAGGTTTTGCCGGCTATGAAGAGCCTCCACTTGGCTCTAGTTTGACTCAGGTTGGACAGGTTTATACATGTGTCCACACCGAGTTCATTAGCGAATCTTCAGGAATCATTCCCCCCATCAGCAGCGCGTTTTCAACCCTAACTAAATTCAATAGTGTGCAATATTTGCAGTTCCTGGAGGCCACAAAAGCCCCATTCTGGATCAACGAATATCCATACTTCGCGTACAAGTCTAACCCAGATGAGATTTCCTTAGACTCTGTTGTTTGGTCCAAATGGCAGTATAGGAATGAGGGACACCATTGAGAACTAAAAGCAGATTAGAGGCTTATGTATTTGCATTGTTCAATGAGGACATGAAGCCCGGCCGATTTCAGAGAGGAATTATGCTTGTTGCAGCCTGATGGAATGATGATGTACAACATTGGACTGTATTGACAGGCCTTTGAACATAACTCACTGTACTAATATAAATGAAAACATGTTCATTGTGCATACAGATTAAATCAAAACAACACAAGATCAAATTCAAAACTAGTTTCATGCTATTTATGGAATGATGTATGTAATACTGTGCTCATGGAATCAGGGAGAACATGTTGCTCAATGAATAGCAGGGTCAACATAAAACTCTGACAAACAGGAATATTGTTTGCAGTCATTGGAACCAATCTTAGCATGATGATGGGCTTGTGATACCTCAGAAAAGAATTTCAACAGCACAAGATGAAAAGGGCAAGCGCCTTCACTGGAGTATTTGGCTGCCATAGTCCTCATTAAATTTATCATACCGATGTGCATGGAGATGGGCAGAAGGTCTAGTGTTCCTAAGCGCGACCTCAATGTCCCCATGTGCAATTGGCCCAACCTTTGGCAACTCTGCAAGCCAGAGAAATTGTCAGCATGCAGACTATACTCAGCAGTAGCAAGATGTTGCAATTCACAACATCTTATATTGATTGATAAGATTGAGAAAACAAAACTTCATGCAATAACTCACTTTGGGTCTATTAAAATCTCTAGTATGAGATCTCCCAGGTAACCTCTTTGGTTGTTTAAGCCTAAACCTTGTATAAACACTTTACTTGGAGAAGTGCAAGAATTTGGTTATAAGCTGCATGTGACCAAAACCATGACTGTTTCCTTAAGTGGTTTAGTTGATGGATAGTACAATTTTAAGATTGTTTTGTCATGTTCTAGTGTAGTTCAATCATAACCAAGTTTTAGAGGAGGCAGACAACACAAAGGGGAAAAAGAATCAGTAAACCTGCTTTTGACTGGGTGTGAGTATGTGATCACTATAACTTACAGAAACGAACTGAGTCTGGTAAAAATCACGAAGCACTTGTTGAAACTTTATTTCAGCTGAGTTTTCAATAATACCCTCTCTTATTAATATTCAAATAACCTCATGTTAAATATACGAAACTTACTGAGATAAATGCCAGAGTAATAATCACAAATAGTAGTGACATACCGTCCTCAGGCACCAGCTCTTGTTCCTCCTCAAGAATTGTCATTAACCGTCGCAGGGGTTGCATTGCAGTTTCTTTGCATAATAGACGAATATCAGAACCTGAATAACCTTCCGTCCTCCCCACCAATAAATCATAAGGAAGTTCCTGCTCGGGTGTTGATGGCAGCAGCTCCTCAAACATTGCTCTTCTTGCTGCAGGTTCGGGAAGAGGTACAAGGATCTACATCACAAATTAAAAGAATATAAATTCCCCTGCCAGTCATCAATTCTATTTGTACATCCAATATCCAGATCTAGTCAAGCACATCAAACAGTACTCATGGCTTTTAACCCCCAACCCCCCACCCATACCCGCACCCCACCCCACCCCACCCCATCCCCTCCCGAAAATAAAAGTAAGAAGCAAACATCAACCATTCAATATAGGTTTGAACTCTGAGGAGAAGAGAAGTAATAAAGAATTGATCAGCATGTAAGAAACGCCCATATATGTTTATGAGTACAAAAATATTCATAACCAGAGAGTAAAATATATTAATATTGTACTAGGAAAACAAAATGGGCTAATAAAAGTGGAACGCACCCGCTTTTCCAGACGCCTAAGCATGGCTGCATCTAACTCCCAGGGGAGATTAGTAGCTGCCAGAACAAAAACAAGTTCATTCGTCCGGGTCAAACCATCCATCTGCAATTTATAGCCCATAGCCATTAATAAAGAATATTGCACATATATTATCTGGCAATGTAAACAAACAAATGAAAGCAACAAACATTTTTAATTATCCCTGAAAACATATTAGATACTGTCTGTTTTAGAATGATTCTGCTTTTCCTCGGTATAGTTAGTTCTGGTTTGAGTTGAAACATTGTAGTAGTTGTTTCAAAATACTTGAAACAGGCACCATCCTTAACTATCTGAATTTCAAGTCCCCATGTGTAAGCTATAGGAGAATTAGGCAAAAAGATGCAGTCATTTCTTGGTAAAATTTAATAAATAAGCATATTGAATGTTAATTAGACACTATTTGAAACAAATAGAGTGGATTGCCGATAATAGAATGCAAATTCAATGTTTCAGGTCATTTCCGGTCATGTTTTACGAACGGTGCTGTAGACATGAAGCAAAGGAACCATGTTTCCAAACATTTTCAGACAATAGGGAATAAAACCATACATACTCATTGATAGCAGCTGTCAACTTTCTCAGTTCAAAATTCAAATTACCTACAACAAAATAGTCCCCAGAACAACACCCGTTCACATTTTATATAAAAGGTTGAGGTTTGCCAGAACAACAGATTACACGTTACTCAGGCATGATAAGCATTGCTAGAGAATGGATGAACAATCTAATGCCACACTTCATGATTTTTAACAGTACGGAAGAATAAATATTTCTGTTATGCATTTACTAGACACACCGCAACTGTGTGGTTCACATGTTTTATTGGTTTTTTATTGTAAAATATCACCTGAATAAGCAACTCAGTTTTCAGACGCCTACTGGCTTCATGTTCACTACGCCCTTCACCACGTTGGCTGATAATGGCATCAATTTCATCCAGAAATATAGTTGATGGTGCATGGTGCCTAGCAAGCTCGAACAACACTCTCACCAATTTTTCTGAATCACCTGCAAGGAAGTACAGGCAAACCACCTTGAAGGAAACATGATTGTTGATGACTGGTTTAACGGCATTCACAAATCAACAGTTTCCTCTTCCAGACTTCAATGACAAAGCTCTAACATGGATATCATACAAGCAATGACAAAGCACAATATCATACCTCTCCATTTGCTTACAATTGATGATGCAGAAATGTTGAAGAATGTGGTCTTGCACTCTGTTGCAACAGCTTTTGCCAGTAATGTCTGCATTTCATATAAGGCATATAGTATGTCTATAATGATCACTTATATAGTTGGTTTTCTTATAAAATTTTGTATTGAAGAATCACATAGTAACTAATGGACCCTATGACATGGAGTAGGGAAAGAAATAAGAGGGGCTCAATCAAAGTAACAAAAGACAATATTTAACACACCCATCAGAGCTGTGTTTTAACTTGCAGAAAACAAGGTAAAAGCACCTTATATTTGCAGGATTTTTATCTCAAATGAGAACAGAAACCAATTGTCACCAGGTCAAACAAGCAATGGGGCACATATCAAGAAGAAGAAAGGGTGGAATACAAACCTTTCCAGTTCCAGGGGGACCAAAAAGCAGAATTCCTTTCCATGGTGTGAGGAGACCAGTAAAGTACCTAAAACAGAAAACAGCATATATTAAAAGGATAATTCCATCTTTGTGCATGAAATGAGGGGCTAAATCTGTAAAACTTGCTTTGGATATTTTATTGGCATAACAACAGCCTCCTTCAGTAGCCTTTTGGCATTCTCTAACCCTTTTATGCTTTCCCACGAAACTTCTGGACTACCACGAATGATATCTCTGCAAATGAAGGAAATAGAGCATATTAACAAATTGAAGCCATGATAAGTTGATCAATATAAATCTTGAAAACCATTGAAACACGAGTAGTTATATCTGTGACCCAACAATTTCATTATTTACCTGCTTAAACTCTCCGCCAAAGCACGCACTTCTGCAGACTCAAAAGGAGGAAGTAGCGATCGCTGCCTGAAAGTGAGCATCACATGTCAGGAGATGACTAAACTGGCAGTAGATCTCAAAATGATCGAGTAATCAAATTTGAATTATGTTTCATCAATATTTAACTCCCAGTATGGCAAAGCATAAGTAGTGAAAAAGCCAGAGATTAAACTGAACTGCTTTACAGAAACACTAACATGTTCCATCCAATTCATTTTTTCATGAAATGAAGCCAATAAACTAAAACCCATGCAACCCTTAAGAGCATTATCAGCTCAGGCTCATCACAAAAATGTAAACTTAGGAAATATAACACATAATGAAAATGACATAGAAATGCAAGGTTTTCAGTATGAAAGGATTAAATGGCTAGAATCCAGTCATCGAGAAAGCCACAAAGAAACAAAATAGAAAAACTTGAGCGTGTGTCTAACATCAGAAGATTTAAACCAGCAGTGATTAATAATAATTTTAAGGCATATTAAGTGTGAAAACTTTTTGTGAAACTCCTTCAATATATTGGTTGTGTTGAGATTGGTGCCTCACATTTGGAGGACAATCACAGATCGCAATAGATTGCAGTTGGCAAAGGATGTTTGAGGAATGATGATCGCAATGCTCAAGTTCCCGAGTTCAGGATTGTAAGTTTTCTTGGCTGGGCCATGGGGCTTTGTCTTCCACCCTGTTTGTTGTACTCTATATACTCGTTCTAGGGAAGGATTATTATCAGACATGAGAGAAAATAGAGTAATACACTATGAAATTGAGATAATAGGATATGGACATCATTTCCATCATCATCATTTAGTGAATTTGCTTGGCTTGCCGCCGTCAGTCGTTTTCTCTCACATTAGGTTTCCACATAACTCTCGCGTTTGTTCTCCGTTTGTGTTTGTGATTCTAGTTTTGATCTTGGGGATCGTTTTGATTCTGCATTTTCTGTGTTTCAATTCCCAATAAGTGATGTCAAAGACTAGTTGATCAATAAAGATGTTTGCTAAATATGATTTGGAGAAGTTTGATGGCAAGATTTCATATATTACATGGAAGATTTAGATGAAAGCCATTTTGATTCAGAAAGGATTTAAGAAAGCCTTAGATTGGATCTAGAAGGAACCAACAACCATGTCGAGAGATGATAGAAGTGGGTTAGATGAGAAAGTTCTTTCAACCATACAATTAATTTTGTCTAGGGAGGTCCTACGTCAAGTCACAAATGGCTGCAGAGACGACAACATTCAGGCTATGAAATAAATTGGAGGATATCTATATGGAAAAATCGTTAGCAAACAAACTATGTATGAAGGACCACTTGTATGCATTCGGATGAGTGAAGGTGCAAATATTCAGACTCATTTACATAAATTTAACTTCATTTTGATATATCCGGAAAATCTTGAGATCAAGATTGACGATGAAGATAAGGTAGTTCCTATTGCGTCACTATTGCCCTTCCACAAGAATTTTTCACGAAATAATATTGTATGGAAATCGCACTACCCTATGTCTTCTGAAGATGTTATATAAAACTTATTGTCAAAGGAAGAGTTTGATCATAATAGTCAACCAAGGGACAAGACATGGGGGTTGTTAGTAAGGGGTAGGAGTTCACAGAGAAATGATTGCGAACCCAAAAAGAATTCGTATTCAAAGTTGAAGAACCAAAATTTGGGATTAAACAGTTTTTTTCTCATATGAAAAAGGGCCATGTGATTGCCGATTGCTATAACCTAAAAAACAAGGCATAGCCGAGGGTGGACCCTGATGTTGCACAGTCAGACGAAATTGACACATTTTTTAGTACCCAATGAAAGACAATCGTGAAAGGAATGGACCATGTATTCTTTATGTCATCACCCCTCCCACATATTAGTTTTCCACTTTCGACCACGTGATCATCGATTGCCATAAGCTAAAGAATAAGAAGAGAAGTTAAAAAAAAAAAAAAAAAAAAAAAACCCACTGAAACTAATGTTGCTCAGCCATATGAAACTGAACATATTTTCTCCATAACCAATGAAAGATGATCACAAAATGAGTGGATCATAAATTCTGGTTGTATTTTCCACATCACCCCTAGTTTTCCACTTTTGATGAGTCCAAGGATAGAGTCCTATTGATGGGAAATAATGCCAAGTGTAAAGTTGAATGAATGCATTCTCACTGCACTGTCCAAATTGGCGCCCATGACGGTTGCACTCACACAATCGCAAATGTTCCCTATGCCAAAGGTGAAAGAGAAATCTATTTCACTTCGTAGATACACTGGGCTACAAGTCTCCAACTAGGGGTGGAAGTTTAAAAGTCTCCATAGGGTAAGAACTTTATGTAAATCAAGTTGGTTACCCATATGTTCTTGAGGGTTCACCTGTAACATGTATTAATACAATTGCATCATCACCATCGAGTGATCAGACTCATCTGTGTTATGGCATATGCGGTTGGGGCATATGAGTGAAAAACATCAGAAGACTTTGAGTGAGAAAGGACCTTTTGCAAACAAGCAGGTCTCCAATCTATAGATTTTTGTAAGTCGCAACTGAACATCTCCCCACCAATACTTTGGAATACATCCATTCGGATTTGTGGGGATCTTTGTGGGTAGCAACCCTTTCTGACAAAGATAGTATATGCCTTTTATTAGTGATTTTTAAGGAAGACGGGTGATTTTCTTAAAGCACAAGAATGAAGCTTTCGGAGTGTTCAAGAATTGAAAAGCTCTAGTTGAAAATCAAACTGGAAGGAAAATCAAGACATTGGGGACAGGCCACGAGATGAGTATTGTAGTGGCAAGTCTGAGAATTATTGTGCCACGAATGGAATTGCAAGGCACAAAACTTTGCCAGAAACTTCTCAGTATTGACAAGACACTTTTAGAGAAAACAAGTTCATGCTTTCATTAGAGAAGTTGCAAGGAAAGAAATATTTATGGGCCGAAGTTAACACATCATGCTATTAGGTGAATTGGTCACCCCACTCATCATTGGAGCTTCGCATCCTTGAAGAAGTTTGGTCTAACCATCCTATCAATTATCCAAATTTGAAATCTTTATGCAAATTTGGAATCTTTGGGTGTGTGTCCCATATATGCACGTGTTGATGACAAAAAATTAGCTCTATCAGCCTTCAAATGCACTTTCTTGGGTATCCATCATAACCTAAGGGCT
>MAYD01590786.1:0-11249 GCA_001909325.1 Ruellia speciosa
TCCACATCTTTTAATTTAAATGATGGGAATGACAACCACGAATAGATAAGTCATGGAAACTTAGGGTGTCATGCACAAATATTAGATCACAATGCTTTTCTCATACCAGTTTCTTTGCTCAGTGATCATGCATTATTACATTCAATTGTAATAGTTTTTAACTGCTTGACATTATTTTTCTTAATGCAGTTAACTGGGAAAAAAGTTGAAGTGCCGGCAAATGTTCCTAAATTAGTTGAGCAAATCAAAGTTGGTCTTAGAAAATTTACTCAGTTTCATCCATATCTTGTGACCCCAGAGGAGATTAAGTATGCCTTTGAATTTGCACAAAATGCGATAGCCTTGCAGCACAAACGTTCAGCAGCAAGTAGTAGTACAAATAACAAGACTGATAGCTGCACTATTTGCCTGGAAGAGACACATGTAGACCAAATGTTCCAAATTTCAGGCTGTCTCCACAGCTACTGCTTTTCTTGTATGATGAAACATGTCCAGTTCAAGTTGCTTCAAGGGGTTCTACCTAAATGCCCTCATGACAAATGCAAGTCAGAGCTGAAACTTGATAGCTGCAAAATGTTTTTAACTCCTGACTTATTTGATATAATGAGCCAACGGGTTAAGGAAGCATCTATTCCTGCAGAAGAGAAGGTTTATTGCCCCTACCCAAGGTGTTCTGCTATATTGTCTAAAACTGAGCTGCGGGGATCAATGGGTAGTTCTGATATTATTGTTGGTTCATTGGGAGGTAGAAAGTGCCCTAGATGCAGTGGTGTTTTTTGCATCAATTGTAAAATTCCCTGGCACGAAGGCATGAGTTGCATTGATTATGAGAGACGCAATCCTGTCCCGAATGAAGATGTAAAATTGAAGTCTTTGGCGACTCAGAATCTCTGGCGTCATTGTCCAAAATGCAACCATATGATTTCACTTGCTACAGGGTGCTTCCACATTTATTGCAGGTATTCTCTTGCTCTTGCATGATTTCAAAGTATTCTAATTTGTTCTTAAGCATGTTGTGTTTTGGTGGGCTCTATTTTGATCCACACGTGCAAGTTTATGATGAAGCTATCCTCATCTATATTTTTTTCCTCTTCTACCGGTACATTTTCCCTGGCTATATGCATTTGCCGCCTACGTCTACTGATTATATTTTGTGGAAAATGATTGGGCAGATGTGGTCATGAGTTTTGCTATACATGTGGGGCGGAGTGGAAGAACAAGAAAGCTACGTGCTCTTGCCCTATATGGGATGAAGGGAATATCGAATATGATCATGCATGATTGAATGTAGCTGATGCCAAGGGAAGTAGGCGCCATAGGCAGGACTCTCTAAATTGAGAGTAACTCACTTTTGGAATGGACTTAAATTTCGTGTTTCTTGCATATAGTTTTGGTGCTGGTGATGACAAAATACTTAGGGTTTTTTGCCTTATCCATGATGATATTGCAGGAGTTGGTTACTGATTCAAAATATGGTGTGCTTGAAAAACAGGGCTATTGTTTTTGCTTGTTCTGATCAGTTGTTAACTTGGCCTTTGTCTCTTTGCTAAGAATTGACATCCTTGTTGTTGCTCACGACTGACATCCCATGATTAATGATGCTAATCCAAACATTGAATCATGTTTGTGAAAAACTGAAAATCATTGGCCTATTTGCCTGGAAGATACACATGTAGACCAAATGTTCCAAATTACAGGCTGTCTCCATAGCTACTGCTTTTCTTGTATGATGAAACATGTCCAGTTCAAGTTGCTTCAAGGGGTTCTGCCTAAATGCCCTCATGACAAATGCAAGTCAGAGCTGAAACTTGATAGCTGCATCAAAGAGCAAACAAATGAAAAATATATACATGCTATTGCGGCTAAGAAATTCAAGATGTATAGGAGTTATAAAGGTTATGCGCATGTAAAGATGGTCAAAACTATTATTTTGTATATAATCATCGAACAAATGGGGGGAACTGATAAAAAGATTTTACACAACATTTGAGTATGCTCTAATAAATAAGTTGCCCTATATGGGATGAACGCAATATTGAATATGATTATGCATGATTGAATGTAGCTGATGCCAAGAAAAGTAGGCGCCATAGGCAGGACTCTCCAAATTGAGAGTAACTCACTTTCGGAATGGACTTCAATCTCGTGTTTCTTGTATATAGTTCTGGTGTTGGTGATGACAAAATACTTGGGGTTTTTTGCCTTATCCATGACGATATTGCAGGAGTTGGTTACTGATTCAAAATATGGTGTGTTTGATAAACATGGTTATTGTTTTTGCTTTTTTGGATCAGTTGTTAACTTGTTCTTTGTCTCTGTGCTAAGAATTGACATCCTCGTTGTTTGCTCAAGATTGACATCCCATGATTAATGATTGCTAGTCCAAACATTGAATCATGCTTGTGAAAAACTGAAAATTGGCCTCATCCCATGATTAATGATGCTAGTCCAAACATTGAATCATGCTTGTGAAAAACTAAAAATTGGCCTAAGGTCAATCAACTGAAGGGCTATTGTGGAGTCCCAAGTCATGTCAGTCAAGGATTTTGTGCTTTACCAATCTAATTCCATAGGACATAGTAAGTTGAGGATGAAGGAATGCGAGGGAAGGAATATAGTTGGCTAGCTCATCCATTTGGCTATGGAAAACCACTATGTACACTTTGAGCCCGCAGTCCCGAAGACAAATGTGGTGATGCACGTATTCATGGCCCATCTTAAGTCGGTGAAATTATTTTGCACGTACTCATGGTTCGTTTGGATGGACTTGACATACAAAACGAATAGGTACAAGATGCTGTTATTTAAGATGGTGGGTATGACGACCTACAATAAAAACTTCATGATCGTGTATGCGTTGATGAAGGACGAGACTGAGGTTAGCTACCATTGGGTCTTGGAGCAGCTGAGGTTGTCGATTGGGTTTGATATGCACCCGACAGCGATTGTGACCGATCCGTAGGTAGGGCTAATGCGGCTGATTGCCACATTGTTTCCACATACTGCACAACTGTTGTGCACATGGCACATTAATAAAGACGTTGAGGACAACATTTATAGGCTAAGTGGTAAGCACAAGAAAACGATCGAGTGGTTTAAGCACGCGGTGTGGAGGAAGATTGTGGAAGCCCCGACAGAGGTGGAGTATGACAAGCTGGCTGGATTGTTACGTGACAGAGTGTCAAGCTTGCCGGCCATTGCGGACTACGTGGGGGGGGGGCGTGGTTAGTGCACAAGAAGAAGTTTGTTTGTACATGGACGAATAGAGTGCTACACTTCAGGAACATCATAACGTGTAGAGTTCAGAATGCACACAACCAATTGAAACAGTGATTGAATTCCTTTACAAGGTCATTGGATGGTGTGTGGACAAAGGTGAACGAGAAAATTGGCCCCCAACTAACATCAGGTACGTATAAACTGTTGCATACACGTTCTTAGCTATACTAGTACATATTGTATAACCATTTATAACTGAAACATATGCACTTGCAGGACTACCCTCAAGGATTCCAGACATCACGCACCAGTGAAGGGTTTAACGGCCCCGTTCCACTACCTGGCGGGGCGAGTCTCCCACTATTGTGTCAAGCTGTTGGTTGCGGAAAAGAAACAAGGGCAGGCCTTGGGTGTGGAAGTGTACGACAACTATAGATGTGTGTTGCGGTCGACCCATCAGCTCCCATGTGCATGTGAGATTTGTCATGCCTTGGACATGTGTGATGGGCTTAGCATCAATCATGTCCACGTATTTTGGTGCACACTGGTGTAGGGGGATGATACCCACGAATCTCGTGGCAGGGCTGCATTTGGCCCACCGGAGGTAGAGCAGTGCATATAATACATGATAGAGCAAGTATTTGCTAGTTACCAAAACTCCAAGTTGACCTCCTGCTATACGAGACACTAAATTCGAAGAGCATGGAGGCACGGGGAGCCGGATGCGAAGAAAACGATGAAAGATCAACCAAAGGTAAGCATGTCGACGAAGCGTGAGCCTAGCAAGTGGGAGCACAGGGATAGAAAGCGGGAGCGTGGCCAGGCCTGAGGTGCGGATTTTAGCTGGGGTAGCAACTCCGGGCCTTCCACACAAGGTTAGATTGTTTCATTCACTGTTAATACTCTGTCTCAACCGTGTATTTACTTTTCCTATGAATTACGTGTGCAGATGGCGATAGGGAGGCCAATAGTTTCTATGAGCATATCTACGCGAACAAGATCATGTGGGCAATCCATCAATATGTGACCAGATATGTTGATATGCGCGACGATGACAACTGTGGGTTCTGTGTTCTTGTGCACTATATGTATGACAATGAGAGTAAATGGTGACGAGTGAGAAGGGACATTGCTAGAGAGATAGTTGAGAACCTGGGGTTGTATGGGCTCGTATTCTTCGATGGTTTGCCACAGGCGTTGACCACCTCGATGTGTATCTATGTATTGTCCTTAATTGTCCGCCTATCTTGTGACACGTGGTGGCTTATCCGTAAGTGCACGGGTCGGCGTAATAAAGTTTTCTTGTTTATCCTCTTTTTCTGGTGAGTTCCAGGTCAAACACAGGGAATGTATGAGTGAGTGCTAACCAATTCTCAGATGAAAAATTAGAGTAAAATGCTTTATAGGACTTTGAGAGAGAGTTCCCTATTTAGCGAAATGAGTAGTGTAAAGTGAATAAACTGATGTACTAAGGCGACTTCCCGAATGGTTCCTTAGTTCCTAGAATGTAGAAGCGAAATGCAAACCTCACTGATTTCCCTTCCCTCTCGCTCAGGGTCCCTGCCAACTCTCGCTGTGCTGTGGTCTGGATCTCAAATACGATTAGTTTGATATCTTTGCTTTTCTTCCTTAACGGACAGGTGTACCTTGTATCTTCTATGAGATACTCTGGATACCAAGTTCTCTCTGTGAACTAGTATCTATTGATTAAGCCTTGTCGTTATGGTAGTTATAAAGTGAAGTTACCTTAAATCATTTGTCAATATTCTAGGTACTTCGGGTTCATTCGGGAGTCACCTCTACTAATTTAGCTACTCATGCTGAAAACAGGAATGCAAATTCTAAGACTATTGTAATGCATGGATGGTCACCAACTAAGTCTACTCCCTTGAATACACTGTGAGTAAACAAGCAAGGAGACTTCCGTAATGACCGATTGTAATGATTCAACATAATGAGAAATAGGAATAAAATAAATAGAACTGCAAATGTAACTTCTGAAAGGCTGGAAATTACTTGACTAAGAAAACAATGCAATAAATGAAGAACTGTTACTGAATGTTAATGAGTTCAAAAAAGCTGAAATTAAATGAAAGGAAATGCTACAACTAAGAAAGCTGGAAACAAACAGAAGGTCGATCTCTCGATCCTTCGGTTTAACTACTTCTACTAATTTCTAACTACTGCTCCATCGTCTATGGTGTATCTCTACACCTTCTTATGGATATCTGTATACTGCATTCAATCGGACATTTATAGCAATGGAGGTATGAGAGCTTGGAAGATGTAGGGCCGGTTGCTTGTAAGTAGGAGTTCTCGGGAGATGCAAGGCCGGTTGCTTGTAAGCTAGCCTTTCTCATCCATTGGTGAATCAGGAATGATTGCCTTGAGCTCTCAAAAAGGTGGGCGATTGCTGTTCAGGTGTCAGAGAAGATTCCTGACGACCGTTGTGCTTCCAGCGAGCTTGGTTTGCCAAGCGAGCTCTTCCTGCCTCAGTGCTTTTCTTGTGAAAAATCTCGCTAAACCATAAGAAGTTCTTGCCTCAGCGAGGCGAGTGACAAAATATGGAAACAATACTCAAAAGTGGTTACCTTAACAGATTCTAATGGTTCGCATGGGTCTTTCTGAGTGAAATAACCGAAAAGTGATGGGTGATTTTCCCCCTTATCAGGCATACTCCCGAATTGCGTATTATAAGACGGATAGTGAACCGCGTTGCTGGATGCACGTAATGAAGGATCTGATGCTGTTCTGCAACATGTACAATGCGGCTGTGATAATATAATGAGGAGTTGCGTTAAGTAAAATGAACTGTGTTTAGTAGTTCATTAAATTTTTTAATATATAAAGATTCTATTAGCATATTTTAACATATATAGTAATTATACATCAAAATTTTCAATAAAATATAATGATAATATAATGAAGCTAAACACTAAATAATTTTAAATTCAATTCCTATGTATTACAATTTTTTTTATTACTACAAAGTTATAATTTTGGTTAATATTATATTTAAATTTGTTGTTACTGTAAGAATATTATATTAAAATATTTATTTATTATAAAAGATAATCAAATTTATTAATTTTATAACTCGGCTACCTGCCAGCAAAAATTTGTAAACCGATTGATCCAAACCCGCTCAATTTATAAAATTTACAACCCGTAGTGGTTAAAACTTTTCTTAATGCACTCCTATTGGGTTGGGTCACTACAAGAATCTGGAAAACGGGCGAGGAAAATGGGCGAGAAACTCTGATCCTCGCCCCACGGGCGAGAAAACAGGCGATAATTTGGGGTGTTCCTCGCCCTAATCCATTAGTGCGAGGAATGGGGCGTCTATTTGAAATCTGTCGCCCTTATGGGCGACATTAGGGGCGAGAATTGAAATGGGCGACTAATTCGGTGACAAAAATACCGAGGAGTTGGAAGTCCTCGCCCGTGGTTGAATATAAAAGCCCATTCCCGGGCATTTATCGCGACAGACGCGCATTTCACTCAAACCCTTTCCCTCATACGCTCGAACCAAGCTAGGGCTCGAGCCATCACACACTCCGACGAACCAGGGCGAACCGGCGGCGGTCCAGCCGGCGACCTTCCGGCAACCACTGTTTCGAAGTTCGGGGACATCAGGTACGGAGCACATTTTTAATTCCATCCCTCATTTGAAGCGCTTATGCCATGCCGTTCGTCGCCGTCTGTAACGGAAATAGGGTTGAATTTTTTTTTGAAAATCTTCAGTTCAATGGTGTAAATAATGAATTCTAGTTGGTATCCTGTGATCCGGACGGGTTTTAGTTGAAATGGTGGTGGATTCTGAAATCAGAGCAGGAAAATGATGTTGCTGCTATGAGTTTGAGTAAAATTTTTTTTTTTTCTGGTTTGTGCCGTTGGTGTCCTTGTGCAATAGTGGGTAGGACGGTATTTTTTTGGCGAAGGTGTTTTTGCCATTTCTGATGTATGTTAATCGAGGCTACATTGGTGATGCAGTTGTTAGTGTTACCTGGAACAAAATAATGGGAACTTCTTGAATGCTATAAGCACACAAGTTCTATTCCTGCAAATTGCATTGTTGTTGAGTTTCGAAGTTAGTGTGTGTATGTGACAACCTAAAATTGATAGATCGTTGAAGTTGAGTTTGATGAACATATCTGTCGTTGCTCATTGCTGCTGTGTGATGCTAGTCCTGTAATTGATAGAGCTGTTAGGTTGAGGCTGATGAAGTAAGTTTTGATTGATTTTGCTAGACCTGGAAATAATGTATATCATTTTCTTGCGTACCCATCTACTGCTAAATCAAGTATATGGAAGTCTTCATTTGCGATAAATAGGCATATTTGCAAAACATCATTAGCTCATGAAACGACACAGTTAATGTTCCAGGTAAGATGAGCTTAGGAAAAGGCATCAATTCTTGTATTTTTGTCCCTGGAACATTGGGACTACAAATGTTAGTAGTAATGAAGTTTGAAGTTTCCCTCCAAACGTAATATAATAACGAATATTAGGTTACAATGGCTGTGAATGTTCTTTTAAATATTAGATGAAACAAGTGCAGGGAAAACGTAGATGAGCAATAAGGAACCAAGGCATGAAAAATTGAAAACGTTTGCAACAGCAAAGACTGAAATATCAGGCCTGGTTGCTCTTTAAGCTCGTTGTGTGCTTAGAAAACTTGCTTCCTGATGTTTTGCTCGCTGTTTTTTATTTGTGCAGGTACTTGAGGGCGTCGATTGAAATCCTTTTGTAACGCCCGCAATAGTTGAGAATCTCAAGCGAGCATAAGACGCTAACATAGTTCAGGTACTTTTCCTCCTTATTAACCTCTACCCTATGCTGAAGAAAGATGTTCACTTACATAGAATAGAAAACGTCTACTCCCCCATTATTTGATTTGTGGTTACATATACTTGTGTTCGTAGTACTAAGTTCCTATTATTCTATTTTTATGTGGTGCAATGGCACAAGTATTCTAGAACCATGAGATTGATCTCTTTAAATTTGTAGTGTTTGCAATCGAAATTCTCGTCTATAGAAGTTTTTGAAAACCAGATTACTGCCAATATTTCTTGCTGCTTTTTTGGCTCAAGGTATTTATAAATATTACGCAGTATTCGAAATGTTTGTAAGTGTGTCTGTGTCCCATGCTTTTGTCTATGAACTCTAATTCTTTAGATGTGAATCAGGAAGCGTACTTTCCTTATCTTCTTAGAAAATATAATTATATTTTATACATACAATCATGCACACAAAGAAGCACTACAATCCCACATATAGGTTTGAGGCATTAAAGGCTAGCAGAGAACATACAACACCAGCTTGGCAAGGAATGATTAAACACTCATACGCTCATTCTAAAAATTATCATGTACAGCTGTCGGTGTGTAGTGATATTTACGTGCTCCGTTAATATTTGCTGTTAGTTATCCAATCCGTACCTGCTGTTTCGGATGTATCATACAGTTAGATATATGAAGCACAAATTCAGGCCTGCTGGCTACGCATTATTATATATCATATGCCTCCTACCTATCTGCAAGATTTCTGTATATTATACTTAGTTTTTCCTGGAACATAGATAATATTGTTTACATATATGGCGTAGTGTAATATATTTGTTTAAGTTTATTGAAGTTTCTCTATACTCATATTTATTTTTGCAAGGGAATACTAATATCTTATGTTGAATTTGACGTTTACCGTAGCCTGTAATTAAGTCTATAGTGCTTGGAGTTAGTTACATCATCTCGTTCAGTGTTATCGCATCTCGACAGGTATGGTTTATTCACCACTTTGGAAATCATTACAGTTCAAATGGTATTATGGTTCTCTAAGTTTTGATCTTATAACATGAAATCAATTTGGTGGCTGTAACATAGGTTTAAATGTTTTTTTATTAGTGCACCTGATACTACTGGCGTTTTGTGTATGGTACTAGCCGTTGCTAGTTAACTATTCTTTAAATTTGCAGCTATTACTTTTTAAATTGCTACTAGGTCTCTGCTGCTACAGGCTGCACTGTTCCTTCGACCATATTAATTGAATTATAAGTATGCGGAAAAATTCTGTAGGTTAAGATATATAATTCTGTCTCCTATTTAAATGCTGCTTTCCACTTGTTTTGTATTGTTCTACCCTCTGCCCGCAATTTCCTTCATTCATATGTGTTATTCTTGGCATCCCTGGTGTATCACGTAGTAATTTGAAGAACACATGTCTGTTACCACCTTATGTCAAAGTTATTCAGTTGGAACTATTATGTTATAAGTGCTTCAACCGATTTTTAAAGGTTCTTTAATGCAAGAGCCAAGAGACAACACTAGGTGTGGGAACCAAAAAAACATATTTTGCGCACATATTGTGAATTACAAAGATGCACTTCCATTTTTTTCAGATCGGATTTATTAATTGAACCAAAAGATGCTGAGATTTATAGCATCAACTGATTAACAAATGTTCGGACTTCTAGCAGCAACTGTGTGAAAACTGTTTCATGCCTAATTGCACCCGGTTTTGAAAGTTTAGATGAAACTCGATCTCATGAGATATTATGTAAGTTAGAGTGAGATATTGACGAATGCATTATCATGCAGGTGTTGAGGCGCTGTATCGTGCAAGATATTTGCTCTTTTGTGTTGCACAAAGGGGATAAACAGTAAGTAAATTTTTAGGAAGAAAGATCCATTTATTGCAAGAACTAAATTATTGCACATCAAATTCGGGGTCAAGTAATTGGATAACCATCTGATGGTGGTGCTGAAAAAGCAAGCTGCTGTTTATGCACATGTTCTGTCCCTGTTACACTTATTTCCATAGAACTTCATTGCCTGTAATTGAAGCAGCATGTTGTGTAGGTGATCTGAGTGTCACTTTTAGGGGCGCTTATGCTGAAATTTCTTTATATTTGTTAGTTTCAATGTGCAATAATATAAGTACCCATTTCTCGAAATTAAAATAGTCGTTCTTCATATTAGCAATGCTGAAGTAAACGATGTTCCTGGAATAGAATCTACTGAAACTAACGAAATATACTCAACTTCTGAAACTTGATTATTACATAACTATCGAATTCAAGTAAACACTCTTATCTAAAATAGAATCGAATAAAACTCACTTACTGTACTGAAACTTTTGAAATGACTTATATCTATCTTCGACATGATCTCTGATCCCTAATTCGTGTTAGGCTATCCTGGTTACTACATACGTATATATAACCGGTGGAGAAACATCTAGGAGCAGTTAAACTACTACATTTCAATTTTAGCATTTATTATGGAGCAACCTACAGCTTTCGATACGGGTATCGCTCACTAATTCATCTGTGCCTGTCCTGAATACTATGTACCTCTATGTTAGTTTTAAAGTAAACAGATGAGCACCTCTGGATCACGTGATTGGATGTACGCCCCTAGAACTGGGCTAAACAAAACCCCAGGCTGGTTTGTTGATGGTGTCGACCAGTTCATCGAGTTCTGTCTCAATCACCCAGAGTGGATGCGTGGGTCAGATATGGTGGTGTGCCCTTGCAAGATTTGCCGTAATCGTGAGTTCCAGGATATAGACGTGTGCAAGCTCCACTTGTATAAAAAGGGTTTCGTTGAGGGGTACACGAATTGGTTTTTCCAGGGTGAGCCACAGGTAGGGGCCACAGGAAGCATGATGCATTGTCCTCCGGAGCAGACTGTTCCCCCTGATCCATACCGCGAAATGGTATGCGATGCTTTTGCTCGGGATAACTTGGATGGCACGCAAGATGACACGGATGTACGGGGGGAGGAGCCATTGCCGGAGCAGAAAGGTTTCTACGAGATGTTGGAGGCCTGCAACAGAAAGGCATGGTCTGGTAGTGAGAATATGTCTCAGCTAGAGTGTGTGTCCCGTTTGCTAAACCTGAAATCAGAATACAACATTCCGGACGCAGGTTTCGATACCCTGATGCAGATCATCCATGACTTGCTCCCAAAGAATGATAACAATCTCCCAATAAATTTTTACGAGACGAGGCGGATGATGTCGAGGCTTGG